>BEHA01000612.1:311896-344204 GCA_002897215.1 Eschscholzia californica subsp. californica
GTCAGATCTACTGAAACTTTTTTCAATTTGCAATTTGAAACCAATTTGATCAAACTTGAATCTCATTTAAAACAAACAAATTTGTGCCTGAAATCCTCTTCAGACTGGGGGTGGGAATCGGTCCGGACGGTGGAAAACAGACACTAATTCAACCGGTCCGGGTGGAACGGACACAAGTCCTAAGTGTCGACTCGAACATCCAGACAAAACGGGCGGGTATTTCGGATTTTTCTCCAATAAAGTGCCCATCCGTGACCGTTTTGATAGTCGGGCAAACCGCGTATCGGTCGGTCGAGCACCGGTCACTAGTGCATAAATAAAGAAATTTTTATTCGAAAATAAAATTGTTTAGTAGTTAAATACATCTATCTAAACTCCCACTTTACAATTTGAAAAACTAAATGAATACAAAATTAAAAGATAATAATTGAGATTTCTCATAAATTACGTTCGGTTCTATTCTTCTTCTCATGGATTACGATCGGTGTATTGTGGATTCTATGATTACTGATAAGATATTAATATTTTGGAGGAGAGAGAGACTAGAGAAATAGAGCGGCGAAAACAAGATTAAAAAAATTATTTCTAAGGTTATATACTTACATATTTTTACTCTTGAAATCTAACGGTTGTAGCTAACCATACATATTTAAAGGCTTAAGATCAATCATATAGGTGGGCGTGTATAACGGGTAGGATAAACAGACGGGTATGGGTGGATTCAGTCGGATGGACTATATAGGTGAGCGGATTCGGTCGGATCACCGGGTAAGGACCTATGTCCGCGTCCGTCCGCTTAAGGTCTTTCGGTCGGGCGGGAGCGGACCGGTTCAGGCATCGGCAGGTCACGAACCTTTCGAACTCGGACGGTCGTGGGCGGGTTGCGAGTTTCCATGCCAAAATCCAACCCCTACTTCAAACTCATCCATCTAAACAAGTCCGAATTTAGTCCTTCTAACTAAAATTATCTTGTGAAATAAATCAAGCAATCCAGACATAATTAACTAACCTCTGTTTCCATTATCTCTTGTCATCAAAAATGGTTTTGCTTTAGTACCTGTAAGCACAATCCACCTCAAACTCAAAGTATTTGTTTGGTCCCACTTTCAAAACACTCAAGAGCATTAAAACCAATCATATGAAAGTTATCCATTAAGCCTTTTATAGTCCCATCATCATTGTACTTTATTGATTAATCTAAGATGGAAACTTTTTTTTTTATGGAGACTTGTTAACAGAAAAGGAAACTTGCAGCCCCTTTCCGTAAATATCCTGACAATCTCAGGCAATAGCTTGAATTAAAAAACCAAAGATTAAACAAGATCTCATTATTACAAAATACCAAACCGAACTTTAGGTCTCTTTCATTAATGTTGAACTTAGGCAGTTATCGTGCTTATCACATCTTCCTGATGTATCAATGCCTTGTAACGACTAACATACACCGCAGTGGATTTCTCAAAAAGAAAAAAAAAAAGTAAGTCAACCGGAGTATTTGATGAATGACAGATGACTATTAATATAATTTTACTAGTAGAGATAATTGATTAAAATGCGAGCTCAACTGTAAATCCTATACTGTTGATATAATTTACGTAGGAAGATAACTTGTGAAGTATTAAGACATTTTCAAATTTCATTCCTTAACCATCATTATCGACAAATGTATAATCCTTCTTCGATTATTGATGGATAAATATGATACACCATATTGTAGTTCAATTTTTTAAGCATCACTTACGACAAGTGTGTAATACTTCGCTCGATTATTGATGAAACAATATGGTATGTCACATTAAAGTTCAATTTCTTAAGCATCACTACCGACAAATATTTAATCTTTGTAAAAAAAGTATATATATGATATTTCCCTCTAGTGTTGATGGAACAATGTGGTATCCCACATTCCAGTTTCTTAAGAACCCACAAGTGTATAATCTTTCCCTCGATTATTGATTGAAATATATGGTATAACACATTAAGTTCCATTTCTTAAGCATTATATTCGACAAATGTATATTACTTATCACAAAATCTATGGAGCAATGTGGTATACCACATTAAAGTTCCATTTGTTAGGCATCACAACCGATAAATATATGACCCTTCCCTCGATTATTGACCTAAATATATAGTATACCACATTAAGGTTCCATTTCTCAAGCATGACAATCGACTAATGTATAATCCTTCCTGAAAATATTGATGCAAATTTATTTATACCACATTAACTTCCCATTTTTCAACCATCACAACCGACAAATGTATACCACTCCCTGAAAATATGGATAGAACAATGAGGCATACCACATTAAAGTTCCATTTCTTAGGCATCACAACCCACAAATGTGTATTCCTTCTCAAAAATAGCGAGGAACAATGTGGTGTACCAAATTAAGGTTTCATCTCTTAGGAAGCACGACCGATAAATGTATAATCCTTCCCGAAAATATGATGGAACAATGTGGTATACCACATTAAAGTTCTGTTTTTTAGGTATCAAAACCGACAAATGTTTATTCCTTCCCAAGAATACTGATGTAACAATGTGGTATACCACATTGAAGTTCTATTTCTTAGGCATCACAACTAGGGCCGGCCCTATGTTATAAGAGACCCAGAGCGGACTATAGAGTTGGGCCCCATTTGACTAAGAAAAAAAATGAATTTTTCTTTACGATTTTAAGATTGTTTTTAACAAATTTTAACAAGAAAGCAGTCATTCAGTCGAAATATATCTGCAAGCATTAAACTAATCTAAGTTTTGGGGAGAATTTTTCCCCTTTTCTGATTTACTTATTTTTTTTTCTATTTTTGTCTCACGCGCTATTATTTGCGAATAAATTTGTTAATATGGCATAATGTATTATTCATGGATCAAGTGTTTCTGTTGTATAATGTCGCTTCGTTTTTGTGATTGTCATGGCTTACTTTGATTGAAAAAGAATAGAAAGATCATCGTTTCCACACAATGTGAAATACATGACTTTTAGTTCATAATAATTAAGTATAGAAGTAAAAGTCCACAAAATGGAACTAAAAGAGTAAATATTGTACACAAGTGCAATTAATAATTGATTTTAGATCGAACTAATAATATTCATGCTTGCGTTATATAACAAAATGAACTAAAGTTCCATTTCTTAGGAAGCACGACCGATAAAATCCTTCCTGAAAATATGACGGAACAATTTGGTATACCACATTAAAGTTCTAATTTTTAGGCATCAAAACCGACAAATGTTTATTCCTTCCCAAAAATACAGATGTAACAATGTGGTATACCACATTAAAGTTCCATTTCTTAGACATCACAATGCACAAATTATAATCTTTCTCTAAATTATTTAAATTATTCATGGCACAATGTAGTATACCACATTAAAGTTCCATTTGTTAGGCATCACAGTCGACAAATGTGTAATCCTTCTTCAAAATAGTAATAGCAATGTGATATACCACATTTAAGATCCAATTCTTGGGCATCACACCCGACAAATGTATAATCCTTCTCGAAAATATTGATTGAACAATGTGGTATAGTTCCATTTCTTAGGCACCATCTTTCTCAACCAAAAGTAGAATAAAGGAACTTAACGTCGCTTTAAGAGTCTAGTGAATGTCTACTGCAGACTTTCAATTAACCAATATGAATTTTTCGGGGTTTTACCTAGCAGTCTTCAAGTCGTACGTAAAGAACTCTTGTTAACCCCGTGATAGAGAGAGCTGTATTCGCGACCAAGAGGTTTTTACAAAGTAAAATTGTGAAATAAATAAAGCAATCCAGACAAAATTAACTAACCGTTGTTTCGATTATTTCTTGCCATCAAAAGTGATTTTTGCTTGAGTACTTGTAAGAAGAATCCACCTACACCTCAAGGTATTGATTTGGTCTCACTCTCAAAACACTAAAGAACATTAAAACAAATCATATAAATTGAAGTCTCACTTTTATTTATACTTGATTTCCTGGTTACTTCTGGAAGACGTGAAAGCAAATACCTGGATAAGCTACGAATCCTAGGTGTCTCCGTATTAGAAGAGATATTTGGCGATAAACTTGTGTTGGTCTGAAGGTACTATTATAAACGATTGAAGTATGCGGGTGAATAAAATATTCAGCTAACACTTTTCAGATCCAGGTGTATTGATGCAAAATATGAGCATTCTTCAAAAATAAGAGCGACTATAATTGAACTATACATAGTAACAGTAGAATGAGTCAGTTTATTCTTCCTGTTGTGCATAAAACTAGAATGAGTCTGGGACATGGAAACTTATCAGTAGAAAAGGAAACTTTCAACCCCTTTCCATAAATCTCATAACGTCTCATTTAATGGCATGAATTGAAAAACCGAAGTTTAAAGAAGATTTCGTGGTGAAAAAATAATTCTTCCCTTGAAAATTGATGGAACAATATGGTACACAACACATTAAAATTTCATTACTTAAGCATCACTATCGTCAAATGTATAATCATTCTTTGGTTATTGATGGAAAAATATGATATACCATATTATAGTTTCGTTTCTTAAGCATTGCTTTAGTGTATAATACTTCCCTCAATTGATGAAATAATATGGTATATCACGTTAATTTTCAATTTCTTAAGCATCACTACCGACAAATATTTAATCTTTCTAAACAAATATATAATACTTACCACAATTGATAGAACAATATGGTATACCACATTAAAGTTCCATTTTTTAAGCATCACAACCGACAAATGTATAGTCTTTCCCTTGAATATCGATGTAACAAAGTGGTATACCACATTAAAGTTCCATTTCTTAGGCACTACAACCAACAAGTAAATAATCCTTCCCAAAAATATTATGGAACAATGGGTATACCACGTTAAAGTTACAGAGGTATTATCCTTCACAAAATATTTTGATTAAACAATGCGGTATGCCACATTAAAGTTCCACTTCTTAGGCATCACAACCGACAAATGTATAATCCTTCCCGAAAATATTGACGGAACAATGTGGTTTACCACATTAAAGTTCCATTTCTTAGGCCTCCATGCCGATAAATGTATAATCCTTCCCGAAAATATGGATGGAACAATGTGGTATACCACATTAAAGTTCCATTTTACAGGCATCACAACCAACAAATGTATAATCCTTCCGAATATATGGATAGAAAAATGCGGTATACCACATTAAAATTTCATTTCTTAGGCATCACAACCGACAAATGTATAATCGTTCCCCAAAATATGATGGAACAATGTGGTATACCACATTAAAGTTCTATTTTTTAGGTATGAAAACAGAAAAATTATTCCTTCCCAAAATCCAAATGTAACAATGTGGTATACCACCTTAAAGTTCCATTTCTAGGCATCACAACCGACAAATGTACAATCCTTCTCGAAAATATTTAATTGAACAATGTGGTATACCACATTAAAGTTCCATTTCTTAGGCATGATAACCAACAACTGTATATTCCTTCCTGAAATTATTGATGGAACAATGTGGTCACCATGTAGACAAATACAACTTACACCGTGTTGCTACCAGTACGGTATTTCACTTGTGTAATAGCCCATGCAATTATTACTCGAAGAATATGACGCATGAAAAGCTTGACACCATATAGCACATATATTACTCAAAATGCTAATATATAGCCCATGCAATTATTACTCAAAATACTAATATATAGTACATATATTAAAAAAAAACAAGGGCATACACCATATAGCCCACAACATTAAGTTCCACTAGCTAACTTCCAAAACCATATCCTCGGCCTCAAACACTGCGTTGGGTGTGAAACCTAACATAAGATGTACAATTTCATTATATAATAAAAACTCATCTTTCTCAACCAAAAGTTGAATAAAGGAACTTAAAGCAGCTTTAAGACTCTAGTGAATGTCTACTGCAGACTTTCAATTAATCAATATGCATTTTTCGGGTTTCACCTTGCAATCTCTTCAAGTAGTACGCAAAGTAATCTTGTTAACCCCGTGATAGAGATTTGTATTCGTGACCAAGAGGTTTTTACAAAGTAAAATTGTGAAATAAACGAATCAATCCATACAAAATTAACTAACCTTTGTTTCGATTATCTCTTGCTGTCGAAAATGAGTTTTGCTTGACTACCGGTAAGCAGAATCCACCTACACCTCAAGGTATTGGT
Source organism: Eschscholzia californica subsp. californica (assembly GCA_002897215.1). Lineage (NCBI taxonomy): Eukaryota > Viridiplantae > Streptophyta > Magnoliopsida > Ranunculales > Papaveraceae > Eschscholzia > Eschscholzia californica. The sequence continues at coordinate 318,059 of BEHA01000612.1, forward strand.
TTGGTCCCTCACTCAAAACACGAGCATTGAAACCAATCATATAAAAGTTACCCATTAAGCCTTTTATAGTCCATCACATTTTCTGTCATAGGAGAGAGCTGCACTTTGAAAATCAAGAAAATGAAGTCCAACTTCTGTTTATACTTGATTTCCTGGTTACTTCTGGAAGACGTGAAAGCAAATACCTGGATAAGCCACGAATCCTAGGTGTCTCCGTATTAGAAGAGATATTTGTCAATAAACTTGTGTTGGTCTGAAGGGACGATTATAAACGATTGAAGTATATGGGTGAATAAAATATTCATCTACCACTGTTCGGAGCTAGGTATATTAATGCAAAATCTGAGCATTCTTCAACAATAAGAACAACTATAATTGAACTATAAACCGTATCAGTAGAATGAGTCAGCTACCACATTAAAGTCCTTTTGTTAGGCATCACAACTAACAAATAAATGACCCTTCCCTTGATTATCGACCGAAATATTTAGTATACCACGGTAAAGTTTCATTTCTCAAGCATGACAACCAATGTATAATCCTTCCTAAAAATATTGATGGAAATTTATCGTATACCACATTAACATTTCATTTTTCAAGCATAACAACCGACAAATGTATAATCCTTCCTGAAAATATTGATAGAACAATGTAGGCAAGTTCCATTTCCTAGGCATCACAACGGACAAATGTATAATCTTTCTCGAAATTATTTATGAAACAATGTGGTATACCGTATTATAGTTGATGAGTACGTAAAGTACTCCATTTTTGGACTTTATTTTATAGTCTTTACATGTTAATTTTGATGAATTTAATTAAGTTACATGGTTTTGTAGCAACCCCTAGAAAATACAAAGGAGTTATTATTATAAGAAGTTGGTGAAGATAGCCAATTATTTTGTGACTTGGTATATGAAGATTGAATTGGTTCAAATAACCTAGTTAATACAAGGTGCGTTCTGAAGTTGTGCACTCTACAGGGGGCAATTCTGAATTATTAAGGACTGAAGATGAATATTTGGCTTACCCCACGTGAATTGAAGAAAGAAACAAGCTGGTGGTTGAAATTCGTAGGCGCCTGTAGCAAAGACCTATAGTAGTTTTACCACTTCCCATATATTGTTGGGAACATTGAAAACCCACAGACATTGAAAAACCACCCACATTGGATTGAAGCCGGTTAAGAGATTTTTATGGGAAGTTTCTATTAACTCAGTTTTGTCTAACTATAAAAGGGACCCAAGCACATACAATTGAGACACACCCCCACACACTCACTAGTGAAAAGAGCAAGTTTAGAGGAGCAACATTAGAGATAAATTAGCTTCTTGGGTGCAAGAATTTGGGAGATTCAAGGGCTATATCGAAGACAAGTTTTGAAGAAAGACGAGAGGAACGGACTTCATCAAATATCAACTCGGTTTTATCTTCTTCACTCTTTTCCTTTACTTGTTTATTATTAATTGAACCATGTATTTAATATCCATGGGTTTCTAACTCTTCCACTAGGATAAAGGATGAAACCCTAACACGAGTATTTGGATTTTAATATCGTATTTATTTTATTATCTCTTTTAATGTGCTTTAATGTTTTGAATTAACCGTACTTCGGTTAGCCTAAGAAACTAACAACTTGGTTCCTCAATGCATGATATTTTAAGTGAAGTGGGTTATGGGTTTAGTTAATTACAAAAAGTTTTTTATCGTTTAATGTTCCGAAAATTGGAGATTGATTTCTACCAATTTTTGAGTTATCAAAAGAGGGATAATAATTTGAATTAGATATTAGATTTGAATATGATTGTTAGTGGTGAATTCCAATATCCTAGATTTACCAACTTATAGTTTCCATCACAATTTACTTTGTTTCTTAAGTTTCAATTTTTAGTTTCTCAAATTATTCTAAAAATCAATTGTTTACTTTCCTAGTTTGTTAGTTAATCTTAGGTTTAGATTTAATTCCAAACAAATCCTCGTGGGATCGACCTCGTAATTCTTGCCATATTTACATACGGTTCGTACACTTGCGAGTTTTAATTTGATCTAATTAGCCTAGTATTTAGGTTCACTAGATTTCACATCAAGTTTTTGGCGCCGCTGCCGGGGATTTGTTTTTAGGGATTGTTTCTAAATTTGGAATTGATTTTTAAACTAGTTAGTTTAGGAATTTTTTTTTTCTTCTAAAAAAAAAATCACAAAAATATTTTATTTCTTAAATTTTTTTAGGAGCTTTCTAAATTCTGGTTATTTGTGATTGTTTCAGATTTAGCAAAAAAAAAAAAAAAAAAAGAAGAAGCCTCGGATTCGAACACTTAAGGGAATAGTGGTCCGGGTCGTCTGCAAAGGTCATTGCCCGTCTAGAACGGGAGGTAATTTTTCTGATCACCCACGAATCTCCTATAAGTGGGTAATTGTGTGAATTTGTTTGCCTCATTGTTTTGTCGAACTTTTTAGTGTAAGCATTCTAGTAAGGGCACAAACCCAGTTACAAGATAGGAGTTCGGATTTCATCACCGTTCTCTTGCCCATTTAGGAAACAACATTCACGATCCTAAGCCTCGTTAATAATTAAAATCTGATTTAGACAGTGACCCTAGGGTATGGAGCTCATAGGACGTTCATAAACAACTCGGGAACTTGATTGTTATCTAGGCATTCTCAGAGGAAAGTGTGTGAGCAATTCTTGTCAAAAAGGCCACCTCGAGAAGAGGAAACGTTTGCCGAAGGAAGACGGCTATCACAACGTTCATCGTTGGCTGTCTTCCTGGAGAATTGTTTACCGACTACTCTGATCGAGTAACCTTTATAACAGTCAAAGTTCAAGTGTTGTGGTGAAATAGGAGCTGTCTAGATTACTAGGCAAATCTGACAAGCTATTCACTAAATCTACGTCTAATTACTTGTTGCTAGGTTCTGTTTAGGTTCCTTGGTGGAGTCAGCTTGATTGTGCTTGTTTCCTTTGGATCTTCGTAGTGAATCCTTGGTTTTCGAAAAATAAAAAAAAATAAAAATAAAAACAAAAAAAATAAAAAATCATTAATTGAAGGGTTCTATCCAGATTGCTTGAGAGAATTGGAAGAGAGATTGACAATAGTAGAGTTGCGGGAAAGACTCTCACGGTTAGAATCGTCTTATGGAGAAAATATCACAAGTCAAAATAATTTTGATCGATCCCGTTATGAAAGTCATAACGTTGATAATCATTGGAATTTTCATCAACCGCAACAAGGTTGTGTCCCTCAGTTAAGAGATGTCAATAATTATCAACACTTTAGCAATCAAAATTATTTTGAGAGTCCGATGACTGATGTCTACGGTGTTGAAAATTATTGGGATCATTATCAACCTCAAGGAGGTTGCAGACCACAGTTTGAGTATCCCAATAATTATTCACACATGCAGTATAATCAAGAGTTTAGTGATCCACATATGTGTCAGCCGCTTCATCGAAATTTTGAGCAAGCCAATGGTTTTTCATCCCAAATTTCATCTTCATTGCAACAAAGTCTTAGGGACTTGGCTAAGAGCACAGAAGAGTTTACTCAGTTCGCAAATGCATACTTCGCAAGTAGGGCATATAGTGAGTCAAGTTCCTCACCACATTATGAAAATGACCTACTGATTTCGAAATCGTCATCTCATATTTTACTAGAACAGAGTGGTAGAGTTATTTCTCAAGGCACAATAGAGTATAATCAACACATGAAAGAACCTCGAGAGTATAATCAAATAGAATATAGGGAGACGACGGATAGAAATCCACTAGACTGGAATACAATAAATGAGGAATATCATGACAATATAGCGTATATCACACAATGCGATTATAATTATAGTGCTTCAAGTCCCATTCTTCACAAAATAACAGAATGTTCACCCATTCTAAAGGAGGAAAAAGAGTTGATTAGAGAGACTATAATTAGAAATCATGTGACTTACCCAATCATTTTGGATGATGAAGAGTCGATGTATGAGGAAGAAATTTCTCTTGATAACACCATAGTTGGAACCGAAGTCTCACAGACCGAGGATACTGACATTGAGAGTTCTTCTCATCCTAGTCATGGTGATATCCCTTTAAGTCATAATGAAAGTCTAGCAGAAGATGAAGATGATGAATTGTGGCTTGCTAAAATCTTAAATGAGAGTGATGACTCACTAGACTTAGGTGAAACTTTAGAATTCTTTAAAGACACTAATGATATCATAATGAAAGAAATTTTAGAAGGTTTGTCCGTATCCATGCCTAAGTCAGAAATTAAGGATCTTGGACCTAACTTGGAGGAAATTCCAATGCAACATCCTGATGAACCTACTTTAAAACCTCCTAGTTTGAGTGTGGGTCTAGGTGAACCCGAAAATCTCTTAGATTATTTTGCACCATGTCTTTCGGAAACTCGTATCCCTCCCATGGAAATACCTGTCAATTCTAACACGATCTCCATTTCTCAAGTTTATGAGGATCCATTTTATCCAATGACAGTCATCTTTAGTGTATTGCCAAACTTAGTGATCTTAGCATCATCTAAGTTTAGGGATCGCTCATTCACTCTGAGAGTCTCACTTAAACTGTTATATCATTACATAGACGTGAGACTAGACCTCATTGGATATTTCACATTCTGGGTTGACCCTCAGATTTTCCGATTACTATTTTATGGGGAGTCACTAAACCAGAATCCAGTAGGTCTATAGTAAATTTTCTTTTCTTTGAGTCACCATAGTCTGGCTGAAGACGTTAAACTTAGCGCTTTTTGGGAGGCAACCCGAATATAGGACATTCGAATCTGGTAATATCTCTCCCTCATGTCATAATTTTTGTATAGTCTTCAGAACATTGAGGACAATGTTCGGTTTAAGTTTAAGGATGGGGATTGAATTTTTGTCCTTCATTTCAAAAATTAAAAAGGGTCAAATTTTTAATTTTCTAGATTTGTGAATCTAGTTATTTTTGTTTGTTAATAGTTATAAAGTCTAGTTGGTTAGACTGTCTGCTTGCTAAGGGTTTGTTCATGAAAGTTGAGTCTTGAAATTGTGTGTGCACCAGCCATGTGAGTGTTGGATAGGTGAAGAGTAGACACTTCTGAGAGAACCTAATTAATCATTAGTGGAGACTTAACCCTTGTGAGAATCTGAGCCTTTCTTTTAGCTTTGAGTGATCTCTTCTGCATTAATTCCGAGTAGAATGAAAAGCTACTCAACCTTGCAATACTAAAAAGAACTCAGATGATCTCCTAAGTTTAAATTTCACAACCACTAGGGGTGTCATCAAGAATGCGAACATTTCTCTTGTAGTCTGAGAAACTTGATAACTGTGTCAAGTAGAGGAAAATAGGAACTCCATCCACCAGTTAGAATCCTGAGAATAAGGCATGAAAGTGAAAATAAAGAGAATTGAACTCAAGAAGGAAGTAATCAAGTCAAAATCAAAATCAAATCAAAATCAAGGTCAAGTCAAAGTGAAAAAAAAAAAGAATGAAAAAAAAAAAAAAAAAAAAAAGAGTTCTTGAAGTGACTAGCCCTTGAAAGAAAAAAAAAAGAGAAAAAAAAATATAAAAAAAAAATGGCTATCCCTTGAAGAAAGAAAAAGAAGGGAAAAGTGTTTGTTTGATTTAAGTATTTATCCCTTGAAAAAGTTCTTGAAGATCTGAAGAAGTCGAGTTTTCAGGAGTTCTAGTTCATCTTTAGTGTCTATTGACCTCTAGGAAACACGGTTAAAAAGTAGATCAGGTGAGAAGAGTAGGTTAGCTTCCCCATCCCGTATTAGTGGTTGTTTCCTTTCTATGAGATCAGTCGTCCATCAAAAGTTCTAGTCCAGCTTTTGTAATGTGTTGAGTTTTCTTTCATACTCATACTCACACATTGAGTGAACCAATTCTGAGTGATTTAAATTTTTGAGTGTATGACCGTGAGGCAGCAGTCGAGGCGAAATGTATTAAGACGGTAATCGAGGTCTTGTCTGTTCAGAACCGAAATGATATTCACAATGACTGGTCACGTGCACTTAGAGTCTTGATTACTAGTGAATGGATTGTTAGCTTTCGGATGGTTTGATTGACTTAGATTGCATTTCTATTAACCCTCAAAAATCTCTTGGATAAACAATTCCGGATCATGTATTTTTTACACCCTTCTTGATTTTTGAAATGTTGAATTTTGTGGGTATATTCACTGGAAACCCTCACGAGACACAACTCGTCCACTAAGGGAAACTTAGGGTTTAACGGCTTGTTGCACGTGCTAAGTGCAATCGCGATTGCCTGCGAAAGTGAGTTAGGATTTTTATTTTCTTAGTATAGGATTTTTCCGTTTTGCTCGAGGACTAGCAAAATATAAATTTGGGGATGTTTGATGAGTACGTAAAGTACTCCATTTTTGGACTTTATTTTATAGTCTTTACATGTTAATTTTGATGAATTTAATTAAGTTACATGGTTTTGTAGCAAACCCTAGAAAATACAAAGGAGTTATTATTATACGAAGTTTTTTTTTTGTTGAAATTATTATTATAAGAAGTTGGTGAAGATAGCCAATTATTTTGTGACTTGGTATATGAAGATTGAATTGGTTCAAATAATCTAGTTAATACAAGGTGCGTTCTGAAGTTGTGCACTCTACAGGGGGCAATTCTGAATTATTAAGGACTGAAGATGAATATTTGGCTTACCCCACGTGAATTGAAGAAAGAAACAAGCTGGTGGTTGAAATTCGTAGGCGCCTGTAGCAAAGACCTATAGTAGTTTTACCACTTCCCATATATTGTTGGGAACATTGAAAACCCACAGACATTGAAAAACCACCCACATTGGATTGAAGCCGGTTAAGAGATTTTTATGGGAAGTTTCTATTAACTCAGTTTTGTCTAACTATAAAAGGGACCCAAGCACATACAATTGAGACACACCCCCACACACTCACTAGTGAAAAGAGCAAGTTTAGAGGAGCAACATTAGAGATAAATTAGCTTCTTGGGTGCAAGAATTTGGGAGATTCAAGGGCTATATCGAAGACAAGTTTTGAAGAAAGACGAGAGGAACGGACTTCATCAAATATCAACTCGGTTTTATCTTCTTCACTCTTTTCCTTTACTTGTTTATTATTAATTGAACCATGTATTTAATATCCATGGGTTTCTAACTCTTCCACTAGGATAAAGGATGAAACCCTAACACGAGTATTTGGATTTTAATATCGTATTTATTTTATTATCTCTTTTAATGTGCTTTAATGTTTTGAATTAACCGTACTTCGGTTAGCCTAAGAAACTAACAACTTGGTTTCTCATTGCATGATATTTTAAGTGAAGTGGGTTATGGGTTTAGTTAATTACAAAAAGTTTTTTATCGTTTTTTTTTTTTTTTTTTTGTTGAGAGGAAAACCTAAAAAAACGCCCACCAGCAACCGCATTACACCGCTAACTCCTTCGTTAGCTCCCCCCAGTCATTCCACATCCTATTACACTTGTTATGCCTACCCCACTTAGCTAATTTGTCCGCCCATATGTTAGCGTCTCTGGGTGTGTGGACGAATCTGAGCGAAACGAATTGACCTGCAATCTCCTTGATGCTGTCCATTAGTTTCTCCGTCTGCCATTCAATAGCCGAGTTACCGTTGTTCAGGAACCGAATGATATTAAGATTATCGCTCTCCAAAATTAGGTGAGTAATCTGAAGTTGTCGCGCCCACTGTAGGTTCTTGAGAATTCCTAGACCTTCACATTCTTCAGCTGATTGGCCTCTGAAGACCCCCGCCACAGCGGAAACAAAGAGAGCCTTATAATTGTGAATGATGCCGCCGTAACCTGCCGTCTCAGTAAGTGTCTTAAAGGAAGCATCAACGTTGCATTTCAGGTAAGGGTATTCAGGAGGGAGCCAGACCGGCGGGTCCCTTCTCATCCTAACTGGTTTGGGTATCTTAATGGCCCACGCCGAACCTTTAATGTTGTTTATTACCTGGGTCGGAGTTTGTTTCTTCGAGGAGAAGCATTGTTCACATCTAGCTTTCCAAATGAACCACATAATATTAGCGTAAAGAGATTGCAATTCTGGTTCGAGGGATTTCCATTGCACTATCCAGCCCTGCAAATTATCAATACCTTCCACCCTGATATTAAAAAAGAACCAGATAGTACGGGAAAATGTACAATGGAGCATAATATGAGATAACGTTTCCGTCTGATCACAGAAGCCACAATTAAACACATTGCCAATAAATTGGCCAATCTTACCACGAACGGGGAGACCCTTGGTGCAACATTTCCATAGGAATAGTTTAATTCGAGGTATCGTTTGTATTTCCCAAATATAATTCCACTCAGGATGGTTGAAGTCTGTATTATTAGTTCTTAAGTGAAAATACATAGATTTGATAGTGAAGTTACCTGATTTTGTGAGCGACCATTTCATTGTTTAATGGTCCGAAAATTGGAGATTGATTTCCACCAATTTTTGAGTCATCAAAAGAGGGATAATAATTTGAATTAGATATTAGATTTGAATATGATTGTTAGTGGTGAATTCCAATATCCTAGATTTACCAACTTATAGTTTCCATCACAATTTACTTTGTTTCTTAAGTTTTAATTTTTAGTTTCTCAAATTATTCTAAAAATCAATTGTTTACTTTCCTAGTTTGTTAGTTAATCTTAGGTTTAGATTTAATTCCAAACAAATCCTCGTGGGATCGACCTCGTAATTCTTGCCATATTTACATACGGTTCGTACACTTGCGAGTTTTAATTTGATCTAATTAGCCTAGTATTTAGGTTCACTAGATTTCACATCAATAGTTTCATTTTTCACGCATCATAACCGACAACTGTATAGTCCTTTTCCTCGAATATCGATGGAACAATGGGTATGCCCCATTAAAGTTCCATTTTTACGCATCACAATTGACAAAAGTATAAGTATTCCAGAAAATATTAAGGGAACAATGTGGTATATACCACAATAAAGTTCCATTTTCTTAGCCATCACAACCAACAAATGTATAATCCTTTCCGAAAATATTGATGGAACAATGTGGTATACCATATTAAAGTTCCATCACTTAGGCATCACAACCTACAAATGTATAAGCCTTCCCGCAAAGTTTGATGGAACAATGTGGGATACCACATTGAAGTTCCATTTCTCAGGCACTACAACCGACAAATGTATAATCCTTCCCGAAAATATTATGGAACAATGTGGTATACCACATTAAAGTTTCATTTCTTAGCTATCAAAGCCGACAAATGTTTCCTTCCCAAAAATACAGATGGAACAATGTGCTATACCACATTAAAGTTCCATTTCTTAGGCATCACAACCGACAAATGTATAATCCTTCTCGAAATTATACATGGCACAATGTGGTATACCACATTAAATTTCCATTTCTTAGGCATCACAATTGACAAATGTGTAATCCTTCTCGAGGGTATTGATAGAACAATGTGATATACCACATTTAAATCCATTTCTTAAGCATCACAACCGACAAACGTATAATCCTTCTCGAAAATATTGATTGAACAATGTGGTATACCACATTAAAGTTCCATTTCTTAGGCTTCACAACCGACAAATGTATATTCCTTCTCGAAAATATTGATGGAACAATGTGGTTTGCCATATCAAAGTTCAATTTCTTAGGCATCACAACCGACAAAGGTATGGTGCTTCCCGAAAATATTGATGGAACAATGTGGTACACCACAATAAAGTTCCATTTCTTAGGCATCAAAACAGACATATGTATAATCCTTCCCGAAAATATGAATGGAACAATGTGGTATACCACATTAAAGTTCCACATCTTGGCATCACAACCGACAAATGTATAATCCTGCCCGAAAATATCAATGGAACGATGTGGTATACCAAATGAAGGTTCTATTTCTGAAGCATCACAACCAACAAATGTATAATTCTCCCTCGAATATTCATGGAACAATATACTACATAGCACATTAAAGTTTCTTAAGCATCATTATCGATAAATGTATAATCCCTCCCACTATTATAAAGAAGGTGCAATAGTGTAAATACGAAAAGAACTCTTGTTAACCCCGTGATCGAGAGAGATGAATTTGTGACCAAGAGGTTTTTACAAAGTAAAATTGTGAAATAAATCGAGCAATCTAGACAAAATTAATTGACCTTTGTCTCGATTATCTCTTGCCATCAAAAATGACTTTTGCTTGAGTACCTGTAAGCAGAATCCACCTACACCTCAAGGTATTGATTTGGTCCCACTCTCAAAACACTCGAGAGCATTGATACCAATCATATAAAAGTTACCCGTTATGCCTTTTATAGTCCACTACATATTCTGTCATAGGAGAGAATTGCACCTCGAAAATCAATAAATTGAAGTCCCACTTCTGTTTATACTTGATTTCCTGGTCACTTCTGGAAGACGTGAAAGCAAATACCTGGATATGCTACGAGTCCTAGGTGTCTCCGTATTTGAAGAGATATTTGGCGATAAACTTGAGTTGGTCTGAAGGGACGATTATAAACGATTGAAGTATGTGGGTGAACAAAATATTCAGCTACCACTGTTCAGATCCAGGTATATTCTTCCTATTGTGAATAATACTAGCTCTGATTTCCAATTGTGAATAATACTAGCTCTGATTTCCAACTTCCATGTTTTATTAATCTAAGATGGAAACTTGTAGTAGAAAATATGTGAGCTCAGCTGCAAATCTTATCAAGCTATGCAGATATAATAAACGCATCTGGGTTCTCATTGTCATAAGTTTGATGATTTCTCATAAAAAGTAGCTAATCAATTACGATACAAGACATTTCAACTATGAAACTTGAAAAACAGATCTGAATATGTGAAACAATAAAATGAATCGTAAACTGGTCGCTCGTGGAACGTTATGTAGTATATTACATTCTCCACTATAGGAGAGAATTGCTTTTTAAGAACCAATAAGTGACCTCCCAGCTTTGGGTGAAACAATAATATGAATGCAGATACTTGATAAGCTTCATGACTTAAGGGTCTCTGTAATAAAACCTTGGACATTATGCGAGTGCTTGTTTGAGGGGATCATCCACAATGATTGAAGTTGTCATCCACACTACCAATATATTAGTTAGAGTCATCCTTGTATAAGGATTTAGGTATTATAATGCAACATACTGGACATTGTTTAACAGTTCGAGCTACAAAATTGAACAATTCACGATTTTAGTAGATTATTACCCATCTCGACCAGTTTGTTTTTCTCTTACGAAACAAGGTAACGAAATAATTTCCAATTCTAACTTTCGAACTTTTGATTCAAACCTCCTAATGGAGGGTCGAGAGTAGATATCTGAAGATATAACATGCCGTTATTTTTAACAAGGAAATGAACTCAAGATATGACAAAAATACCCAAAATTACCTGCACAAGAAGCCACACCTTTCTGGCCTTGCAAAAGCAGAGCATTTGCAGCTCTCCCTGTCAGACGTGAGATGAACTCTTCAATTTTTTTTTTAATTTCCATTTACGAAAGCTGAAAACAAACTGATTCTAATACTGGCATCTTTGCAGCCTTGACAATTCTTTTGAACTTTTCAAGTGCAAACTAAATTTCTCACTCCTGTTTAAGCCATCAACCGATTAAACACTAAAAATACACGTCAGGTTTCCAGTCACAGTTTATATTATTATTATTGAGGACAAGCCAATCAAAACTCATAAAATTATGTTCAAGTTGTAAAGTAAATCAAACAATCTGGCAAAATTAACAGAGAAGATAAACAGAAGGTTAGAATACATCATTTTCTCTCGTCACCAAAACAGATAATTGTTTGGTTATCCATTTATAGTCTAATACATTCTACATACTGGAGGAGAAAACTATTTTTACACCAATAAGTTGAATTCCCAGAAGACATAATAAGTTTGTTCATCGTAAATAAAATATCAGCTAACGAAACTCATGTATAAAGAATCAGGTACTACAATGCAGCAAACTTTCATCAAAAAGAAGAGCTAATATTGACTTAGGATGATGAATGACCAACATCCCCAGTATTATACATTTCTAGAATATATGATGGGCTAAGATCGATTGACCAGCCTCAAGGGCATGGTCCCCTTCCATCAGCTATTGATGAAAATATATAGTATACCACATGAAAATTCCATTTCTTAAGAATCACAACCACAATTATTTAATCCTTCCCTCGACTTTGATGGAATAATAAGGTATACCACGTAATAGTTTTGTTTCCTCGACATCGATACACACGTATGTAAAATCTTTCCCTCGATTATTGATGGAAATATATGATATACCATATTAAAGTTCCATTTCTTAAGCATTGCTTACGACAAGTGTATAATACTTCCCTCAATTATTGACGAAACAATATGGGATATCACATTAAATTTCAATTTCTTAACATCACTACCGACAAATATTTAATCTTTCTAAACAAATATAAATAATCTTTCCCTCGATTGTTGATGGAACAGAATGGTATCCCACATTCCGATTTCTTAAGCATCACCACCCACAAGTGTATAATCCTTCCCTCGATTATTGATTGAAATATATGGTATAACACATTAAAGTTCTATTTCTTAAGCATTATATCCGACAAATATATAATACGTACCACAAAATTGAAGGAACAATGTGGTATACCAGATTAAAATTCCATTTGTTAGGCATCACAACCGATAAATATATGACCCTTCCCTCGATTATTGACCGAAATATATAGTATACCACATTAAGGGTCCATTTATCAAGCATGACAACCGATAAATGTATAATCCTTCCCTTAATTATTGATGAAAATATATGGTATACCACATTAAAGTTCCATTTTTTAAGCATCACAATCGACAAATATATAGTCTTTCCCTCGAACATCGATAGAATAAAGTGGTATACCACATTAAAGTTCCATATCTTAGGCATCACAACCGACAAATGTATAATCCTTCCCGAGAATAGTGATGGAACAATAGGGTATGACACATTAAAATTCCATTTCTTACACATCATAGTCGACAAAAGTATAATTCATCCCGAAAATATTGATGGAACAATGTGGTAGATACCAGATTAAAGTTCCATTTTCTTAGGCATCACAACCGATAAATGTATAATCCTTCCCGAAAATATTGATGAAACAATGTGGTTTACCTAATTAAAGTTCCATTTCTTAGGCCTCCATACCGACAAATGTATAATCCTTCTCAAAAATATGGATGGAACAATGTGGTATTCCACATTAAAGTTCCATTTTATAGGCATCAAAACCAACAAATGTATAATCCTTCCGAATATATGGATAGAAAAATGCGGTATACCACATTAAAATTCCATTTCTTAGGCATCACAACCGACAAATGTATAATCGTTCCCCAAAATATGATGGAACAATGTGGTATACCACATTAAAGTTATATTTTTTAGGTATGAAAACAGACAAATTATTCCTTCCCAAAAATCCAAATGTAACAATATGGTATACCACATTAAAGTTCCATTTCTAGGCATCACAACCGACAAATGTGCAATCCTTCTCGAAAATATTTGATTGAACAATGTGGTATATACCACATTAAAGTTCCATTTCTTAGGCATGATAACCAACAACTGTATATTCCTTCCTGAAAATATTGATGGAACAATGTGGTTTACCATCTAGACAAATACAACTTACACCGTGATGCTACCAATACGGTATTTCACTTGTGTAATAGCCCATGCAATTATTACTCGAAGAATATGACACATGAAAAGCTTGACTTGAAACTCAAAATGCTAATATGTAGTACATATATTAAAAAAAACAAGGGCATACACCATATAGCCCACAATATTAAGTTCCACTAGCTAACTTCCAAAACCATACCCTCGGCCTCAAACACTACGTTGGGTGTGAATCCTAACATAAGATGTACAATTTCATTATATAATAAAAACCCATCTTTCTCAACCAAAAGTAGAATAAGGAACTTAAAGCAGCTTTAAGACTCTAGTGAATGTCTACTGCAAACTTTCAATTAATCAATATGCATTTTTCGGGTTTCACCTAGCAGTCTAGCAGTCTCTTCAAGTGGTACGAAAAGGAATCTTGTTAACCCCGTGATAGAGAGTTGTATTCGTGACCAAGAGGTTTTTACAAAGTAAAATTGTGAAATAAACGAATCAATCCATACAAAATTAACTAACCTTTGTTTCGATTATCTCTTGCCATCAAAAATGAGTTTTGCTTGAATACTTGTAAGCAGAATCCATCTACACCTCAAGGTATTGGTTTGGTCCCTCTCTCAAAACACGAGCATTGAAACCAATCATATAAAACTTACCCATTAAGCCTTTTATAGTCCATTACATTTTCTGTCATAGGAGAGAGTTGCACCTTGAAAATCAATAACTTCTGTTTATACTTGATTTCCTGGTTACTTCTGGAAGACGTGAAAGCAAATACCTGGATAAGCTACGAATCCTAGGTGTCTCCGTATTAGAAGAGATATTTGGCAATAAACTTTTGTTGGTCTGAAAGGACGATTATAAACGATTGAAGTATGTGGGTGAATAAAATATTCAGCTACCACTGTTCGGAGTTAGGTATATTAATGCAAAATCTGAGCATTCTTCAACAATAAGAGCAACTATAATTGAACTATAAACCGTATCAGTAGAATGAGTCAGCTACCACATTAAAGTCCTTTTGTTAGGCATCACAATCGACAAATAAATGACCCTTCCCCCGATTATTGACCGAAATATTTAGTATACCACGGTAAAGTTTCATTTCTCAAGCATGACAACCACCAAATGTATAATCCTTTCTGAAAATATTGATGGAAATTTATCGTATACCACATTAACATTTCATTTTTCAAGCATCACAACCGACAAATGTATAATCCTTCCTAAAAATATTGATAGAACAATGTGGGCAAATTCCATTTCCTAGATGTATAGGCTGGTGTCAAAACTTAAGGCTGTGAAGGGGGGTATAGCCAAGTGGAAGAAGGGCAAATTCAATCATTTTAATGAGCAGGTGGTGGAGGCAAAGGTTGAGATGGAAAGGGCCCAAGAAGAATTGAAGTTGAATCCTGCTGATCCTGTTATGAGACAGGTTGAAAGGAGGGCTGTGGAGAGTTATACTCATAAGGTTTGTGCTGAAACATCTATGTTGAGGCAGCAATCTAGAGTTAAGTGGCTAACTTTAGATGATGGTAATAATAAGTTCTTCCATAGCACTATTAAGGAGAGAAAGGCTAGGAACTCTATTAGGCAGGTGATGGGAGAAGATGGGGTTATGGTTGAGGAGAAGGAGCAGGTTATTGAAGAGTGTGTAAAGTTCTATGAGAGAATGCTTGGGACTGCAGAGGGGCATGAAGAGGAAGATGCTATCTTAGACTCCTTTCATTTTCAGCATCCTTTGGGCAATGAGGAATGCTCTGCTTTAATCCAACCAGTTGGTAGAGATGAGATTGTACATGCCTTGTCTACTATAAGGTCTGAGAAAGCTCCAGGGCCTGATGGTTTCTCTTCCTTCTTCTTTAAGAGCTGCTGGAGCATAGTTGGAGATGATTTTGTGGCAGCCATCCAAAACTTTTTCAAGTCAGGAAGAATGCTTAGGGAGGTAAACTCTACTCTTGTTTCACTTGTTCCTAAGGTTCCTAATGCTTTTATTAGGGGATTTTAGGCCAATCTCTTGCTGTAATGTTGTTTACAAATGCATTTCTAAGATCCTGACAGAGAGGTTGAAGATGGTGATTTTTTCTTTGGTGAGTGAGAACCAATCAGCCTTTATTTCTAGTAGAAGAATTCAGGATAACATCATGATGGCTCATGAAATAGTTAGAAACTATAATTATAAGTCTGGTTTGGCTAGATGTGCAGTGAAGATTTTTCTGAGGAAAGCTTATGACACTGTGAGTGGTGAATGGGGGTGCTTATGGGTACTTCAAAGGTGGTAGGGGTTTGAGACAAGGGGATCCAATATCTCCTTACCTCTTTGTTATGGTGATGGAGGTTTTTTCTGCTTTGATTCTCAAGGAGGAGGGAGAGGGTCATTTTCACTTACACCCTAGATGCAAGAAACCTAAGGTCACACATTTGTGTTTTGCTGATGATCTTATGGTTTTCTTTAGAGGGGATGAAGCCTCTGCCTATGCTCTAAACAGGGTTTTGACTTGCTTAAAGAAGGGTACTGGATTGGGGGTCAATTGTGAGAAGAGCTCTATGTTTTGGGCTGGTCCAGAGAATGAAGATATGGCTTAAATTCAGCAAGTATTGGGGTTTGCTTGGGGTTCTCTTCCTATTAGATACCTTGGTCTTCCTCTTGTGTCTACTAGGTTATCTTATAATGATTGTGCTTCTCTCATTGAGCAAATTCAAGGGAGAGTGCAGTCTTGGAAAGCAAGGTATCTTTCTTTTGCTGGTTGATTAAGGCTGTGTTATGTGGGGTAATGGTGTATTGGACCTCTGTCTTTGTTTTGCCAAAGAGGGTGTTTAAAGAGGTCAATTATATCTTTTTTAGATTCCTATGGTGTGGGGTGGATATGGGTGTTAAGAGGCCTGCTGTTAAGAGGGACATTGCTTTCCTTCCTAAAGAAGAAGGGGGAGTGGGAATAAGGAGTATTGAGAGTCTAAATGAGGCCATGAACTTTAGACATGTTTGGGACCTAGTGAGTGACAAGAATTCTCTTTGGGTCGGATGGGTGAAGCAGAATCTGATCAAAGGGAAGAATTTTTGGCTCATGGAGATTCCCCATGATTGTTCTTGGTGTTGGAGGAGGATTCATGGCAGTAGGGAGAAGGCTAGAGCTCTTATCCTTCATTTGGTTGGCAAGGGTGACAAGATTAAGCTGTGGTTGGATGCTTGGCACCCTTAGGGTGTTCTTTACCCAGCTTATGTAGAGAACTGAGGTTTGTTGCTAATCTCCCTCTTTCTATGCCTCTTTCTGTTATTATTCAGGATAGTGTTTGGAATGTGCCACTTCATCTAAGGCCCATTCTGCAACCTATATTGGGGTCTATGGAGGGCATTGAGATTGGGAGAGTGGTGGAGGATACAGCAGCATGAACTGTTAGCAAGAATGGTGACTTTAATTTGAAGGACACTTATGAGTTTGTTAGACATAAGGGTGAGAAGGTGGATTGGCATAACTTAGTGTGGTCTAGCATGGCTATTCCTAAACATTCCTTTATTACTTGGGTTGCTATGCAAAAGGGTTTGAAGACCACCATGAAGCTCAACTCCTGGGGTTTCTATGTTCCTAAAAGGTGTTTTCTGTGTGGGTTAGTAGATGAAACTGAATTCCACTTACTCTTTGAGTGTTCTTATTCAGTTGAGGTGTGGAGAGACCTGTTGGGGTTGTTGGGGCTGAGGCCTAGCTTATTTCTTGATTGGGATAGTGCCATGAGATGGTGTTTAACTCATTTTAGGGGTGATAAATTTGTGCATAAAGTGAGTTGTATGGGTTTTACCTCTTTTATATACCATGTGTGGAGGGAAAGAAATTTGAGAGCCTTCCAACAGGTTAGTAGGGGTGCAGGTACTATCTTTGCTATTATCAGGCAGGACATTGTGATTAAAGTGCAGGCATGGTGTGGGAGAATTGAAGCTATACCAGAAAACACTAATCTCTTACTTAGATTGAACATTATTAAGCATATGGTGTCTAAATGTGTGAAGGGGTTGAAATGGAAGGCTCCTACTGCAGGTTCAGTATTGATTAATACTGATGGAGCTTATGATAAGGATTATGCTGGTTATGGAGCCATTCTTAGGCATGAATTTGGCACAGTGATTGCTGCTGGGACTGGGAGAGCTGATCCTAGTAGTGTTCTTGTCCATGAGCTACAAGGAGTATTGTTGGGTCTGAAACTAGCTGGTGATAGAGGTCTTAAAAGGGTGTTGCTAGCTACTGACTCAACAAATGTGGTTGCTGTGCTAAGAGCTGATGGAGGGAAGCCCCCTTGGACTGCTTGGAGTCTATTGCAGGAGATTAGAGGCTTGATGATGCAGTTTGAGCAATGTGAGGTGCACCATACTTTTCGGGAGCTTAACCAGGCTGCAGATTTTCTTTCACGTCTTAGTAGTAATGGAGTGTTTCAATTGGATATAGAGCAGCTTCCTAGTAAGCTGACTGCTATAGTGGAGCAGGACAGGAGAGGTGTGGTTCACATCCGTAGATTCTGGCCTACTGGAAGCTGAGTGCTTTCTCTAATTGTTGTTTTGTTTTAATTCCTATGGTTTTGCTTTGGTGTAGGATAATTTGTATTAGCCTTTTTGTTTAATGGATAGGGTCAGGGTCCTATAATCCCTGTTGAACTGTTCAAAAAAAAAAAAAAACTCCTTCAGCTTCCGTCAGCGGGCGTGAGAACTCCACATTAGATATGTGATCTAATGCTTCATTATCCTCATCCTCTCGACCGAATAAATCCCGATAAAAATCCACACACATATTAGCTATTTCCACTGGATCCTCAGCCACCGAACCATCCTCTCTGGTGAGTCGAATGATAGAATTGCGAGACTTCGCTCCTTAATAGAGTTGTGGAAATAAGCTGTATTGCTGTCATCGAGAGTGAGCCAGTCAACTTTAGCACGTTGTCGGAGCATTGCTGTTTCAGCCCGTACAACGTTACTATAGGTTCAAGTAGCTACTCTCTCTTTCCTCCGTAAAACCGGGTTTGCTGGATCTCTCTGCAATCGAACCTGCACTGAATGTTAAAAATTCCGATTAATGGTTACCTGGTTCGTCGCCCCATTGAACCGATCTTTCTTCCATTCATTCAAACGAGCCTTCAAAGCTTTGAGTTTTGTCACCATACGAAACATCGAATTACCCTGTACTGAGACCTTCCATACATCATCAACAAGAGCTCGAAACGTGGGATCCTCCGTCCAGGCATTGAAGAACTGAAACGGAGTACGCCGGTGTATGTTAGGTGCAGCAAGCGGTATAATAATAGGAGAGTGATCTGAATCTCCAGACGGTGGAAAATCTACTTTAGCTAGAGGAAAGCAGGTCAACCAACCACTATTAATTAGAGCCCCATCAATCTTACAACTGACATTTGCAACCCCCATCTGCCTGTTAGACCATGTATAGAAACAACCTGTATACGGACAATCGAACAGTCTCAAATTGGTAACACAATCAAACATCTCATTGGAACCTTGAGACGGTGAGTTGTTACCACCTCTCTTCTCATTGGCTAGCATCGTGGTGTTGAAGTCACCTAGCACTAGCCACGGAGCCTCAGAACCCATCATAAGAAACTTAAGGTCCCTCCAAAGCTCCCGGCGATGATACACCACAGCCAAAAGAAACCCCGAACCATCTGGGAATCGAACTCCACCTGCAATAACTTGTCCTCCAACATGGGACACAGTAAAATCGACCTTACTAGGATCCCAACCGATCCAAATCCGGCCTCCCGAAACAGCCACATAATTATCAATAAAATTCCAGTTGGAATTAAGACTTCGTTGGATACGAGTCTTATTAACCTCATGAACATGAGTTTCTAACAATCCACACAATCCAATTCTACTCTATCTCACCAAATCTCGCACACTCTTCATGCGGAGAGCGTCGTTAAGACCTCTCACATTCCAGCATGCTAAATTAATCATCAAAACTATTGGGGTGGTATTTCGACCCCCTCAGAGGTCTCACGATTACCATTCGTGCACATAGTAGTCTGTGTTGCAATGTGGTCTGTCCGGGGGCTGTTCATTGAGGTAATCTCCTCCTCGCGGTGGTTGTGGTCCTTTCCCGATGCCTCCCCCTCAGGCACTCGATTAGGTGTTTCAGATTCCATACACTCAGAATTAGTTAAGACCGAGAAAGAGTTACCCGGAAGGAGATCATGCAGCATTGGTGGGCTATGTGCCGACCCAATCCTCTTTGCTATCTTACGACGTTGGTGAACTGGTTTTTCCGATTGGCCTCCTCCAATAGTGAACTTATTTGCTTTTGACTGAACCATTGGCCATCCACCGTCTCTTTCTCCTACCTCCTCTGTGTTATGTATATGTGAATCTCGACCATTAACCACAGCAGGTCGTTTCCTGCCCCCTCCTTGTTTAACACCACCATTTCTCCGATCAGTTTGGTTACCTACATTTCTTCCACTAACATTAGTAGTCTGGTTATTTTGGACTTGCTTGTTCAATCCTAACCGACTATTCACACTGTTTTCCGCCTCTCGAGCATTTTTAGGTGTTATTTTATGTCCAATAGTGGTGTTTAGGTCTACACTATTTTTTTTGCTGTTTAGGACACGTACTCTCATCATGCCCAAACACTTGACATTCTCCGCACCTAGCTGGTTTCCAAGAGTACTCAACTTGGACCTGAACATCATGTATGGAATCTCCATCTTCAACACTTATCGGGTAAGTTATCGTCGGCTTTTACTTCCACGCAGACCCGAGCAAACGCCATCCGCTCTCTTGATTCTGTGCGGCTATCCTGCATTAATGGAACACCCAAGACACTAGCAATGTACGAAATACCTTTTGAATTCCAGAGAAGAATGGGTATATTTCGAAAACTAATCAGATTGGTATAGTCTTCATTTCTTGCATTTCTTTTTCAACATTATGACGCCAAGGCCTAACGACAAAAAGCCGACCAGCAATAAAGATAGGCCCGAATTCCAACGCTCGTCTTCTATCTTCGACAGATAAGAAGTGTATAACGTAGGCTGAATTGCCATGTACCGTAAGCTTCATGTCACCTTTTAGGTTCCACTTTCTCGATAGTACACTATGAACTAGGCCATAAGCTAGTCTCTCACCAACAAATCCACCAATGAGGATATCATCAAACGATTTAATCTCATTTGCAAAATCTGAAGCATTCACCTTTGCTACCTTGCAACCGTTTACTACTGAAGGGGGAATATAACTCAACTCGGTCTGAGTGGGTGCCTTATGAGAGCTGAACAGATCTGTCCAATTTGACTTTTTAGAAGCACCCACATTTGTCGTCCCAGCAATTGGGCCCAGCCCAGCCGTGGGTGTGGTTCTCACCGGAACCCTAACTTCTGGTGCATGCAATAACGATTCTGCCACCGGTGGTTGCCTTGCCGGAGTTGTTGTGTTCATGTTAACTCCCTCCATTGGAGTACGAAGTATGCTAGAGAACATGTTATTTCTAATTGCATCAGCAAAAGAAATGTTACCCAGCACCATTTTCTTATTAAACCCCGAACTTCTATCAAGAACAATCCTTCCTTCAATGGCGTGAACAGCATTGTTTGGGACTGTGTTAGGGAATGTAGTAACACTTTTTGATAGATCAGAACTCGCTTTTGTGTTGTTGTTGCCTTGAAAACGATGGAGACAGAATTCTGATCATCCTTTCCCTTTGCTCGGTTGTGTCTTTGATGCACCCGAAAAGGTTGCACACCCAAGCGGAGGTATCAAGTAGTAACCGGTAAAACCGAAATCGATCCAAGGATAGGTTGGTAGTCCGGTTATCGGGAGAGTCTAGCCCACCGGTCTACGAGTCACTCACTAACTTAGACTAAAAAGGAAATGAATAAAGGTAAATGGGGGTTTATGATTGAATAAGCAACAAGAAGAGAATAAAGCAAGTAAAACTAACTAAATAATAAAAGTAAACGGTCGAGAGAGATTCGAGAGAAGAGTCGGAGGAACACGAGTCGGGAAACGATAAGACTCGATTCGGGCAACAAATAAGTGAGAGAGGTGTCGAAGTCCGGGAATCCATAATGATAAACCTACGACTATGTGTAGTCCGATTTGATGTGTGGAGGTACAATCGATATTCGACTCCTAAAGTAGATGTCTCTAAGTACTATGTATATCCGGAGATCATACTTAGTCAAACAAACGTCTAAATCGGTTAATCCCGAGTCATCGAAAGTGTCGTCTAGTCGCCTAACTATGTGAAGTGCTTGACAAGACACATGAAAATACGATCAAAACGATAATCGAATTAAGTGAACATCAATTCATAATCAAAACATCAAATCATATTAAACATAATCACGAATTCATCACATTTCATCTCATATAATTGACACACTAAAGTTAGCTAAACATGGTGATTAAATAAGAATTGGAAAGAAGATGATGAGAAATCCCCCTTTTTCGATGTGGCTCGAGGCTAGGTTCGTCGAGAAAGATGAGTCTCTAAGTGTAGTCGATCTCCCCGTAGCGATTTTCTGGATTTCCATTTAAAAATGCAATTTGGGTGTCCCCGAGTAAAAATCAGATTTCCCCATAGCACTCAACATCATCTTCTCCATCTCAAGAACATCCACCATTAAAGCTTCATCAAGCTTTCTCTCTCTAGAGATTTTTCACCCAAAATCAAATCAAACTACATGGGAAGATAGATCAAGACATGGGAAGCAAAAGCCCTAAGGTTTGGGATCAAAATGGTTTCCGGAAGATCATGAAAAGCCCGGCCAAAGAAGGTGGAAAAATCCGGCCAAATCCCTAGATTCCGGCCAAGAAAATCAGATCCGGGCCAATGGAGTGCTTCCCGAGCCAGTGCACGCATCCTTGGCCGCATTCCGAGCTGCAGCCGCACGTTCCCGAGCTTGGGAGCTGCTGCTCCGTGCTGTTGCTGCTGTGTGTGCCAAGAGCTGCTCCTTTGTTGCTGTTTCCGGCCGTGAGAGCAGCCCGTGCTGCTGCTAGTGCATCCCTTGTCTTCGGTGAAGCTGCTGCCCGGCGTTCCCTTGCTGTTCCAGCCCGTGTTGCAGCAGTCCCGAGCTGCTGCTCGTATTGCAGCTCGGGCTGCTGCTCGGCCGGCCAAGCTAGGCCGGCCATTGGCCGGCCCTCCTCCTTCTTCCTTCTCTCTTTCCCCTCCTCAAACTCTCTAAAACTTCAAGAACCCAAAACCCTAAAGTTCCTAGCCTCCTCTCTCTCTCTCCTCTTGGTTGTTGAATGATGAAGGAAGAAGATGAATAGTGTATTTGACTCAAACCCTAGACATAGTCAACCTTGACTTTGACTCAAACTTGAGTCCATTGGGTGCCTCCAAAATCTCTTCCTTCTTTCATCTTCTTTGGGCTTGGGTTTTAGACTTCACTTGGAAATCAAGAGGGTGCCTTCTAGAATTATAACCAAAGGAGGGTGCCTTCATAGAATCCTTGTTTTAAGACCGAACCTCGACTTCTTTCTTTCACAAATTCCCCGTCCGAACTCGGAATTGACTTCCGTTTTCACCGTTGGGCTCGTCTTTGACTCCTCTTCTCATATGATTTGCTTGAAGTCTTTTTCTCTCATTTTGGGCACATGAAATGATAGTGATAATTCGCCTCCTTTATTCCGAATTCCATGTTTAGCTCCAAATATGGTACCTAAACAAGAAAAACACATAAAATATTATTGATAACACTCGAAAATGACTAATTAGTCTAAGTTAGGCTCTCCAAATGTGACATTTTCGTGTCACATCAGTCTTCTGAACCAGCGTGGAATCTCTTTTTTTTTTTGCTATTGGTAAGCGGGTTAAGGGCCCGTCCCCGACAAAAGACAACTAAAAAGAAAAAGAACACAAAAAAAATAAAAACAAAGAAATCAAAAGCAACACAGCCACAAGGCCATTACATTTTAGTACGTCGAAGCCTAACAGCACACTTTCTGTCTTCTGCAATAATGATGGCTAGATCCTTAGGAAGTTTGCACGGATCCAACTCCACATGCCCATGCCCAGGCCTCATCTTGGATAACCAGCCAGCAGCTCCATTAATCTCACGAACCACATGCTGAATGCTACAAATATCAAAGGAACTCCAAAGGGTATTAATCCTTCTCCACAGCCACCAGGCTGCCCAAGGACGCTTCTTACTCTTGTCAAACAACAAATTACAGACCAAGGTGGAGTCAGAGGCAATAACCACCTTCCTGAGACCCAACTGAGTAGCTAGCTTCAAGCCCAATTCGACCCCTTGAAGCTCATGGATAAGTACACTGTTCCTCATGATTGTACAGCACAGACCCATCATGGCTCCTAACAATAGCACCATATCCTGCTGTTACATCATTCAGAGCACCATCTGAGTTTATATGAGAAAGAAACCCTCACCAGGAGATTTCCACACATAGTCTCTAAGGACCTCAGACTGAATTTGCAGCTGCACATTCCATCTATCTAAAAGGTTCCTATTCAGGTCAGAAGAAGCAATTTTGCCTTTCCAAGCTCCCAACACTATCTTGATCTCACTAATGATCAGACTCAGAAGGGAAGGAGCAGGCCAACCTTCACCCTTAAAGGTCCTCTTATTTCTTTCTCTCCAGATGTGGGAAATATAGGTGGTGAAAGCCAACCCCCCTAAATTCACCTTAAAATTACTGCCCTGGAGTTGAGACAAGTACCAAAAAATATCCCCTTCCCAAGAGGGATTGAGCTGCCTGTGAATTCCCATGAGAGTTAAAATGCCATCCCACACCTTAATAGAATACTCACATCTAAAGAAGAGATGAAAATCATTTTCAACCTCCTTCTGACATAACCTGCATAAAGGATCCACATTCATACCCCATTTCAGCAGCCTATCACAAGTTTTATGCTTTCTATGAGCAGCTATCCAGGCAATAAAGCCATGTTTAGGGATCACCCACTTAGACCAGATGAGGCCATTGCAACTTAGTGCCCTGGATCCTCAAAGTGTTATATGTCTCCTTAAGAGTATAGACACCTTTCTCAGAGGCAGTCCAGACTACCTTATCTATGTCAAAGTCACCAATCTCCACCTGGTCCAAACCTTGCACAATACCTTCCATATGAACTCTGATGTAGTGAGGAATTGCCCACTGACCTTCAGCTATAACATCAGCCACCTTAGCATTGGCATGAAGCAGAGAGCTAAATTTAAGAGCTTCAGGGAAATGAGCCCACAAGAGACCCTGAGGATGCCACACATCCTTCCAAAAAAGAGTTTGATTACCCTTACCAATCGGGTGGAGAACCATGTTCTTGGCATCCACTCTACTGTCCAAGACTCTCCTCCAGCACCAAGAACAATCATGAGGAGTGGACATGAGCCAGAAATCCTTGCCCTTGATCAAATTGCTTTTAACCCATCTCACCCACAAAGTCCCTTTATCAGACACTATATCCCAAATGTGCCTTAAATTCATAGCTCTATTCATGGTTGCAATATCCCTGAGCCCCAATCCACCTTCTTCTATAGGCAAGCACACAGTAGCCCACTTAACTGACACCTTCCTGGCTTCCATGTCTATTCCAGTCCACAAGAACTTACTGAATATAGAATTGATCTCCTTATAGACTCTTTTAGGAAAAACAAATACAGCTGTCCAATAGATTAGCATGCTATTAAGGACAGCCTTCAAGAGAAGCACCCTACCAGCAAAAGACAGGAATCTAGCCTTCCAAGACTGAATGCTGGCTTGAATTCTACTAATAAGAGGGATGCAGTCATTGTAAGAGAGTCTGGAAGATAAGAGAGGGAGACCAAGATATCTAACAGGAAGCACTCCCTTCTCAAACCCCAGAATAGCTCTTACCCTTAGCTCTTCATCCAAATCACCAGCCCAAAACACTGTGCTCTTGAAGGTATTTACTGCAAGACCTGTGGCTTTAAAGAAGTTGTCAAGGAACAACTTTAAGGCCTCAGCAGAACTAGTATCCCCTTTCATAAAAACCATAAGGTCATCAGCAAAACACAAGTGGGTCACTTGAGGATCCTTACATCTAGGGTGAAGGTGGAACCTGTCTTTCTCCTCTTTTTGAACCAACAAGGTGGAAAAAACCTCCATAACCATAACAAACAAGTAAGGAGAATTGGGACATCCCTGTCTAAGGCCCTTCTTACCTGCAAAATAACCATGAGCACCTCCATTGACCATAGAATAATAAGGGGTGGTAACACACTCCATCACCCACTGGACAAACTTTTCAGGAATGTTAAATTTTCTCAACACCTTAGCTAAAGCAGACCACCTAACTGCGTCATAAGCTTTCCTAAGGTCAATCTTCACAGTACATTCAGAAGAATCTCAATGCCTGTGATAATTCCTCACAATTTCATGAGCCAGCATAATGTTGTCTTGGATAGACCTTCCAGAAATGAAGGCAGATTGATTCTCACTCACCATGGAGAAGATAACCTCCTTCAACCTCTCTGTTAAGATCTTAGGGGGGGGGGGG
>BEHA01000612.1:349105-360015 GCA_002897215.1 Eschscholzia californica subsp. californica
GCCGATCAGAAAACCTAGAAAAAAATGAGCAGCACAAGAAACCCTAAACAGTGAGTTGTCTCCAGCCTTGCCGGAGATTAAACCAAACCGGACAGCAAGCTTTCCGGTCAGAGAACCCTAGAAAAACACCTTCGTTTCCAATCTGAGTGGTCAATATTGAGGTCGAAACCCTAAATAATCATATGTAATGAAGTATTAGGGGATAAGAAACATATTTGATGACAAATTTCACAATTCATGCGAAAAAGTTCGTGACGTCGTTTGGTGCAGTTTTTTTTTTATAATGATAAGCGGGAGGAGCCCGAACCGCAAACAAAGAAAAAAATATCAAAAACAGCAAAGAAATCAAATTACATCATATCATTAGCCCCACCCTTTCCTCATTCTCACTGTTCCTCTAGAGTCCGCATTAACAATATTGACCAATTCCACCGGAAGTTGACTACAATTCAAGTGAGTTACCCCCGGTCCGAGCTTCATCTTCGACAAGAAATCAGCAGCCTGATTGGCTTCTCTATAGACATGAAAAACCCGAAAACTCCAAAATTGGCCCCGAAGCCTTTGAACTCTCTTCCATAAACGCCTTGCCCTCCATGGTAGTTTCTGGTGTGGTTTTGCAAGAAGTAACTTGATATTCATCGAGTCAAGACCAAGTTCAACTTCCTGCAATCCGGCACAAAGTGCTAGCTCCAATCCCAACTCAACACCCTGTAGCACGTGTATGAAGATAGTATGTCCATAAACCTGACCTGTAGCTGCTCTCACAACCGTCCCCTCCGAATCTCGAATAATGGCTCCATACCCCGCATCCACCTCGTTCAGAGCACCATCGGTATTAATCATATATCTTCCAGCCATCGACCGAGTCCATTTACATGAAGTATAGACCGGCTTTTGGAGGGAGATAGTAAGATTCCAGCGATCGATGGCCCTCCTATTCTACTCAGTATCCTCAAACTGTTTGGTAACGGTATTCAGCTTGATCCGCATTTCATCACAAATAGTGCATATAATCAGCCCCGGTGACATGACATTGCTTTCAAATACCCTGTTATTCTGCTCCTTTCAAATATGATAGCCATAGGCATTTAGAAGCAGACGACCCACTCGGGCAGCAATAGCAAGCCCACCAAAGTGATTAATACACCACTGTAGCTCCCCTTCCCAATCAGCAGCACATACTCTCTGAAATTCCATCTTGAGTAATAGCGATTCGCATATAATCTTTGTGACCAAACAACCAGAGAATAAGTGGAAATCCGTTTCTTCGTCTCCCCCACAAAATACACATGTAGGGTCTATAATCATACCCCGACTAGCCTAAAGCGATCTAGTTTGAAGGCGTCTTCGAAAAGCAAGCCACGTGATGAAGCAATGTTTGGGGATACCACCCGATGACCATACTAATGAAGTCCAACTCAATCGAGTTCCTCTAGGTCGAATTGCTTCATACGTCTCTTTGAGCGTAAACTCTCCATTCTGGCTAGGTATCCAGATCACCTCATCTCTGAGAGTACTATCTACGACCACCTCTCTGGCCTCAACCTCGATAGTCCCTAACATGGTTGCAACATGAGTAGGAAAGACCCCGCCTGACTGCCCTATAAACTGAGAAACCCAGGCATCTAGTTGAAGGTGAGAATCATATTTATACCCCTCCTCGAAAGCATCATGAAGAAGACCACGAGGATGTTATAAGTCAGTCCAAAATTTGGTATCATGACCATCCCCCAGAGAAGTGCAAATTAGTCGCTGAGTCGTCGACCTGCCAGCAAGAATCTGACGCCAACACCAAGAATTTCTACTCGAAGCCGATAAAGTCCAGAAGTGGTGATCTTTGATGAGATTATGTCTCACCCATTCAGCCCACAAAGTCGTCTTACCACTAACCAGGTCCCATATATGACGAAGATTTGACGCCTCGAACACCACCTCGATATTACGAAAACCAAGTCCCCCTTCATCAGTGGGGTAACAGAGGCTTTCCCAGCCAATGGGAGCTCTCTTACACCCCATATCCACGCCAGACCACAGGAACTTACTAAAGATGGAGTTCATGTCGTTTATTACTCTCTTGGGAATGACGAACACTGCTGCCCAATATAGTAACATACTATTCAAAACCACCTTTACGAGGAGAACTCGCCATGCGAACGATAAAAATCGACTCTTCCAAGATTGGATTCGTCCCTTAATTTTATCAATTAGCGAAATACAATGACTATAGGTGAGACAAGACGATATAAGAGGTAAACCTAAATAACGGATAGGCAGAGAACTAGTACCGAATTCCAGAATACTAGTAATATCACTCTGACCGTGGGCCGAAATACCTACAAAGAAGACCGTGCTCTTAGTCACATTGGCCTGCAACCCCGTCGCCCGATGAAACCCAGTTAACACACCTTTTTAGAGATTGAGCCGAACCCACATCTCCTCGAAAAAAGACCATGAGATCATCGGCGAAACAAACGTGAGTAACTTTCGGAACTCGACACTTAGGGTGTAGCAGGAACCGACCTGCTCTTTCCTTTCGATCAATAAGAACCGCGAATACCTCCATCATTAGGACAAACAAATATGGAGAAATCGGGCAACCTTGCCGTAGACCTCGCTTCCCATCAAAATAACCATGGGCTTCACCATTAACCATGATCGAGAACTTAGACGTGGTGACACAGGCCCGTATCCATTATATGAATATCCTTGGAAAGTGGAACTTACCAAGGACTAAGAACAACGAACTGTGTCATACGCCTTCTTAAGGTCAATCTTAACCGTACACCTAGCCGAGGTATCTGGTCGGTGGTAATTCCGGACAATCTCATGGGCTAGCATGATATTGTCCTGAATAGTACGGCCAGAAATAAAGGTTGATTGGTTCAGACTGATAATCGAATAAATAACTCCCTTCAGCGGTATAGTAAGAATCTTGGTAATGCATTTATACAACACATTACAACAAGATATCGGTCTGAAATCTAACACTGAAGAAGCATTATCTATTTTAGGAATAAGAGTCACAAAAGTAGAGTTTACCTCTTTGAGAAGTTTTCCTGAGCTGAAGAACCTCTGGATAGCTTCCACAAAATCATCTCCCACGATGTCCCAACACGCCTTAAAAAAATGGGAAGAGAGCCCATCCGGGCCCGGCGATCGATCAGAACCAATAGTCTGTAAAGCAGCAAAAATCTCATCTCTAGTCACCCTCGTAATGAGACACTGGGGAGAGGTGTAAATGTTAATGAAGGGCCCAGGACAGATCACACCCCCTTTTTGAATACTATGTGTGTAGATGGAAACCGTGAGATCTCTGATGAGGTCGAAACAGTCCCCTCCTTTGTTTAATGATTAATCTCGCATGTTGGAAAGTGAGAGGTCTTAATGACGCCCTCCGTACGAAGAGTTTTAGAGATTTTGTGAGATTGAACCGTATTGGGTTGTGTGGCTTTTTAGAAACTCATGTCCATAAAAGGAATAAGACTCGTATTCAGCGTAGTCTTAATAGATGGACCTTCATTGATAATTATGTGGTTGTTCCGAATGGACGGATTTGGATTGGTTGGGACCCTACTAGGGTCAATTTTACTGTGTCCAATGTTGGAGGGCAAGTTATTGCAGGTGGTGTTCAGTTTACAGATGGCTCGGATTTTCATTTGGCAGTGGTGTACGGAAGTAATAGTATTGTTCATCGCCGGGAGCTTTGGAGGGACCTTGAGATTCTTATGACTGGTTCTGAGGCTCTTTGGCTGGTGCTAGGTGACCTCAACACCACGATGTTGGCCAATGAGAAAAGAGGTGGTAATACCTCACCATCTCAAGGCTCCAATGAGATGTTTGATTGTGTTGCCGATTTGTGACTGTTCGAATGTTCGTATACATGTTGTTTCTATACTTGGTCTAACAGGCAGATGGGAGCTGCGAACATCAGTTCCAAGATTGATCGGGCTCTTATTAATAGTAGGTGGTTGACTTGTTTTCCTCTAGCTAAAGCAGACTTTCTATCGGCTGGGGACTCAGATCACTCGCCTATCATTATATCGCTTGCTGCACCTAACATACACCGGCGAACTCTGTTTCGGTTCTTTAATGTCTGGACGAAGATTCCCACGTTTAGAGCTCTTGTTGCTGATGTATGGAAGGAGTCAGTAAGGGGCAACCCAATGTTTTGAATGGTGACAAAGCTCAAGGCTTTGAAAGCTCGGTTGAATGATTGGAAGAAAGTTCAGTTCAATGGGGTGACGAATCAGGTAACCATTAACCGATTTTTTTTACATTCAGTGCAGGTCCTATGCAGGGTGATCCAACAAACCTGGTTCTACGAAGGCAAGAGAGAGAAGCTACCGAAAATTATAGTAACATTGTTCGAGCTGAAACGGCAATGCTCCGACAACGTGCTAAAGTTGAATGGCTTACTCTTGATGACAGCAATACAAGTTACTTTCACAACTCTATCAGAGAGCGGAAGTCTAGGAATGCTATTACTAGACTCACCAGGGAGGATGGTTCGGTGGCCGAGGATCCAGCTGAGATAGCTAATATGTGTGTGGACGTCTATCGAGACTTATTTGGTCAGGAGGACGAAGATAATGAAGCATTAGATCCCATACCTAATGTGGAGTTCTCACGCCCGCTTAGGAAGCCGAAGGATCTCTTCTCATTAAGAGAGTGACTAGAGATGAGATTTTTGCTGCTTTACAGACTATTGGTTCTGATCGATCGTCGGGGCCGGATGGGTTCTCTTCCCATTTTTGAAGGCGTATTGGGACATCGTGGGAGATGATTTCGTGGAAGCTATCCAGAGGTTCTTCAGCTCCGGAAAACTTCTCAAACAGGTAAACTCTACTTTTGTGACTCTTATTCCTAAAATAGATAATGCTTCTTCAGTGTCAGATTTCAGACCGATATCTTGTTGTAATGTGTTGTAAAAATGCATTACCAAGATTCTTACTATACGGCTGAAGGGAGTTATTTATTCGATGATCAGTCCGAACCAATCAGCCTTTATTTCTAGCCGTACTATTCAGGACAACATGCTAGCCCATGAGATTGTTAGGAATTACCACCGACCAGATACCTCGGCTAGGTGTACGGGCCTGTGTCACCACGTCTAAGTTCTCGATTATGGTTAATGGTGAAGCCCATGGTTATTTTGATGGGAAGCGAGATCTACGTCAAGGCTGTCCGATTTCTCCATATCTGTTTATCTTAATGATGGAGGTATTCGCGGTTCTTATTGATCGAGAGGAAAGAGCAGGTCGGTTCCTGCTACACCCTAAGTGTCGAGTTCCGAAAGTTACTCACCTTTGTTTCGTCGACGATCTCATGGTCTTCTTTCGAGGAGACGCTGGTTTGGCTCAATCTCTAAAAGGTGTGTAAACAGGTTTTCATCGGGCGACGGGGTTGCAGGCCAATGGGACTAAGAGCACGGTTTTCTTTGCAGGTCTTTCGGCCCAAGGTCAGAGTGATATTACTAGTATTCTAGAATTCGGTACTGGTTCTCTGCCTATCCGTTATTTGGGTTTACCTCTTATATCGTCTCGTCTCATCTATAGTCATAGTATTCCGATTATTGATAAAATCAAGGGACGAATCCAATATTGGAAGAGTCAATTTTTATCGTTTCCGGGACGAGTTCTCCTCGTAAGGGTGGTTTTGAATAGTATGCTACTATATTGGGCTGCTGTGTTCGTTATTCCCAAAAGAGTAATGAATGACATCAACTCCATATTTAGTAAGTTCCTGTGGTCTGGCGTGGATATGGGGTGTAAGAGAGCTCCCATTGGCTGGGAAAGCCTTTGTTACCCCACTGATGAAGGGGGACTTGGTTTTCGTAATATCTCGTGTTGTTCGAGGCGTCAAATCTTTGTCATATACGGGACCTGGTTAGTGGTAAGACGACTTCGTGGGCTGAGTGGGTGAGAAATAATCTCATCAAAGATCAACACTTCTAGACTTTATCGACTTCGAGTAGAAGTTCTTGGTGTTGGCGTCGGATTCTAGCCAGCAGGCCGACGGCTCAGCTACTTATTTGCACTTCTCTGGAGGATGGTCATGATACCAATTTTTGGACTGATCTATGGCATCCTCGGGGTTTTCTTTATGATGCTTTCGCGGAGGGGTATAGATATCTCACCTTCATCTAGATGCCCGGGTTTCTCAGTTTATAGGGCAGTCGGGCTGGGTCTTTCCTACTCATGTAGCAGCCATGCTAGGGACTATCGAGGTTGAGGCCAGAGAGGTGGTCGTAGAGATGAGGTGATCTGGATGCCTAGCCAGAATGGAGAGTTTACGCTCAAAGAGATGTATGAAGCAATTCGACCTAGAGGAACTCGATTGAGCTGGACTTCATTAGTATGGTCACCGGGTGGTATCCCCAAACATTGCTTCATCACGTGGCTTGCTTTTCGAAGACGCCTCAAAACTAGATCGTTTTTGGCTAGTTGGGATATGATTATAGACACTACATGTGTATTCTGTGAGGGAGATGAAGAAACGGATTTCCACTTATTCTTTGGTTGTTCGACCACAAAGATTATGTGGGAATCGTTATTACTCAAGATGGAATTTCAGAGAGTATGTGCTGCTGATTGGGAAGGGGAGCAACAATGGTGTATTAATCACTTTGGTGGGCTTTCTATTGCTGCCCGAGTGGGTCGTATGCTTCTAAATGCCTATGTCTATCATATTTGGAAGGAGCGGAATAACAGGGTATTTAGAGGATCTTCTTTAAAGACCATAATTATCCATGTGATTGGTCAAACTTCAGTAAAGTAACGCTCGGACCCCGGGTAGGAATATCGTTGTATCCCAGCGCTGCTTGTTCTAGCCCTGTTTCATAATCCAGAGTTATTTGGGTCAGCTCGGGTTGATCTAGCTCCGATGATCCCGCATCACGACCATATTCTTGGAGTATGAATATGGCGTGACGAAGTGCTAGGATGGCACGCATGAGCGCATAGGCCGGAGGGCCGAGCACGGGGTCAACAAGGTTCAGAAGCTTCTTAGGCCATGGACGGGTTTTTTTATTTTATTATGATAAGCGGGAGGAGCCCGAAACGAATACAATGAAAGAAAAATCAAAAAAGAAAAAAACAGCAAAGAAGTCAAATTACATCATCTCATTAGCCCCACCCTTTCCTCATTCTCACTGTTCCTCTAGAGTCCGCATTGACGATATTGACTAATTCCACCGGAAGTTGACTAATATTCAAGTGAGTCACCCCCGGTCCGAGCTTCATCTTCGACAGAAAATCTGCAGCCTGATTGGCTTCTCTATAGACATAAAAAACCCGAAAACTCCGAAATTGACTCCGAAGCCTCTGAACCCTCTTCCACAAACGCCTCGCCCTCCATGGTAATTTCTGATGTGGTTTTGCAAGAAGTAACTTGATATTCATCGAGTCAAGACCAAGTTCAACTTCCTGCAATCCGGCACTAAGTGCTAACTCCAATCCCAACTCAACACCCTGTAGCTCGTGTATGAAAATAGTCTGTCCATCAACCTGACCTGTGGCTGCTCTCACAACAGTCCCCTCCGAGTCTCGAATAATGGCTCCATACCCAGCATCCACCTCGTTCAGTGCACCATCCGTATTAATCATATATCTCCCTGCCATCGGCCGAGTCCATTTGCATAAGGTGTAAATCGACTTTTGGAGAGAGATAGTAAGATTCCAGCGCTCGATGGTTCTCCGATTCTCCTCCGTATCTTCAAACCGTTTGGTAACAGTATTCAGCTTTATCCTCACTTCATCACAAATAGTGTGTATAATCAGCTCCGGTGACATGACATTACTTCTAAGTACCCTATTATTCCGCTCCTTCCAAATATGATAAACATAGGCATTTAGAAGCAGACGGCCCACTCGGGCAGCAATAGAAAGCCCACCAATGTGATTAATGCACCACTGTAGCTCCCCTTCCAAATCTGCAGCACATACTCTCTAATATCCAATCTTGGAAGAGTCGATTTTTATCGTTCGCATGGCGAGTTCTCCTCGTAAAGGTGGTTTTGAATAGTATATTACTATATTGGGCAGCGGTGTTTGTTATTCCCAAAAGGGTTATGAACGACATCAACTCCATCTTTAGTAAGTTCCTTTGGTCAGGCGCTGATATGGGGTGTAAGAGAGCTCCTATTGGCTGGGAAAGCCTTTGTTACCCAACTGATGAAGGGGGCCTCGGATTTCGTAATATCGAGATGTTGTTTGAGGCGTCTAACCTTCGCCATATATGGGATCTGGTTAGTGGTAAGACGACTTTGTGGGTTGATTGGGTGAGAAATAATCTCATCAAAGATCAACACTTCTGGACTTTATCGGCCTCGAGTAGAAGTTCTTGGTGTTGGCATCGGATTCTAGCCAGCAGACCGATGGCCCTTCGACTCATTTGCACTTCTTTGGGGGATGGTCATGATACCAAATTCTGGACTGGTTTATGGCATCCTCGTGGTCTTCTATTTCATGCATTTGAGGAGACACATAGATACGACTCTTACCTTCATTTAGATGCCCGGGTTTCTCAGTTTATCGGGCATTCAGGCTGGGTTTTTGCCCCCGATAGTCTCTTGATACTGGTGCTTCCTCGGAAAGCTTGGGCGAGCTGGTCAAAAGACTTTATTGACCCCGGGGCTAGCGCTTGGTACCATGCCTGAGCTGGCCCTTTTAGGATGGTGGCTGATGCGTTTTTGCCGGAAGCATGAGTACGGAGTGAAAGGGAAGTATCGTAACAGAGTAACTAGGAAGATCCGGATCACCACACTTTGATAAAGTTGCCACCACAAAGTGATAAAGAAACCGGTTGAGCTAACACCACACCTGGATAAAGTTGCCACCACCAGATGATAAAGACGCTTGAAATCCACCACCAATGGCTCTTCCAAAACCAGAAGATAAAGGAGTTGATCTAAAACAGATCCGAAGTCACAAAGACTCTCTAATTTTCAATTCAATATTCTCTGATTTTTCCATTCATTTTTTTTTGTCATTAATAAGCAGGCATAAGGGAGCCAGGGCCCTAACAAAAAAAGAAACCAAAAGCCAAAAGGCTATAGACAAGCATTAAAGCTACAAAAGAAGAAGAAGCAAAACACCCTCACTTCACTCTTTTCCTCACAAACCCATGCTTATCATCATGTACTGCTTTAGTAATAACATCTCCAAGGTCCAAAGAGCTTAACACTACTCTGCCATGGTCTGTCCGAGCCTTAGACAGCAGATCAACCACCACATTAATTTCCCTATAAACATGCCTCACAGTGCACTGTTCAAACAACCCCATAAGCCTCTTTATCTTCTGCCAAAGGAAAACTGATCTTCAAGGAGGAACCACACCTAACTTAGTGAGAATACCAACCACAAGGAGAGAATCAGTAGCAACCACAATCCTTCTCATACCATAAGTCCCAGCAAGCTCCAGACCAGCCTCAACACCTTCAAGCTCATGGTGCAAGACAGAGATAGGCCTAGAACCTCCACAGGCAGCAACAATAACATCACCATGACAATCTCTGATGACACAACCATACCCAGCTGAAGAAGTACCAAAAGACCCATCAGTATTAACCATGAATTGACCATTAAGAGGCTTCTGCCAGACACAAAAAATAGATTTTTGAGGAAAAAACTCCCAAGTGAGATTCCACTTAGAACCAACCAGCCTAGCAGTAGGGCTGTCCCTAACCTGCTTAGTCACACAAGACATTTTCATCTTCACATCAGACAAAGTTCTACATAACACAGACTCCCAGCCTTCTAAGGTACCTGTGAACACTCTCTTATTCCTCTCCCCCCAAATATGGTATATACAAGCATTAAAACAAAGCTTACCAAGCAGGCCTATGTTATCTTTCCTAGCTAAGGAAGCAATGAACCAAAAGACCACCTCATTCCAGCTACCCCAAGTTGATTTAGACAGATAAGCATGTCCAACAGCTTCATCCAGATAGCCCTAGAGAACTCACAACCAAAGATAAAATGAAAGTCATCCTCTTCCACCAAACAGCAAAGAGGACAAGTTAAGGAACCCTGCAAACCCCACCCATGAAGCTTCTTCTTAGTTCTCAAAGATCTGTTCAGACTGACCCAGGCAATGAAGCCGTGCCTAGGGATTCTATGACTGAACCAGACCAACTCATGCCAGGCAACAACAGGTCTAATTTCTCTTATAGCATGATAAGTCCCTTTCAAGGAGTAAGAACCTCTATCCCCAGCAGCCCAAATAAGAGAATCCTGCCCACCACCAATTTCCACTTCAGGCAGCCTATCAGAAATAGGGTCAAGTTCACCTGCAACCATGATAGGCACATCCCAGCACCCATCTAAAATGCAGCAGCTCACCTTGGCATCCTTGTGAAGTCTGTTGTCATGTCTAAAGAAGACACTTAAATATTCCTCCAAAACACCAAGAGGATGCCAATTATCAAACCAAAAGCTAATATTTTGGCCATTACCTACCAAGAACACAGCAAATTTGATCCCCAATCTCCTATTTTGCAAAATTCTCCTCCAAGTCCAAGAAGCATCATTAGGAGTAGCAATGGTCCAAAAGCATCTTCCTCTGATCAGATGACTTTGGACCCAGGCTACCCAAATAGTGTTTTTGCCTCTCACAATGTCCCAGAGAAGCCTTAAGTTGGCAGCAACATTCAGTTTCCTCAAATTCCTCAAATTCAGGCCACCCTCAGCATAAGGAAAGCACACTGAAACCCATTGAACAGCAGCAGACCTGTCTTCATCTCAGGCCCATTCCACAGAAATCTCATGATAATCTTATTCAGCTCATCAGTAGCTTTGAGAGGCAAGACAAAGACACTGAACCAAAACTGAATCATACCATAGATAACAGAAGAAATCAAAGTGAGTCTACCAGCAAATGATAAAAATTTAACTTTCCAAGACTTCACCCTA
>BEHA01000612.1:366404-382161 GCA_002897215.1 Eschscholzia californica subsp. californica
CATTTGCTGCCTCATTTCCTTCATTTCTCTACCAATACGCTCAGCGTATGCTTGGTCGAGAGTTAATCCACTTGGAAATTCCATATTATCAAAACAGAGGATTTATACCACTTGAATTATAAGAGTCAATTCTCAGAAGCTTATAATTTCACTCCATCAACCTGAATTAGATCTCTGATACCACTTGATGCATTTTCCCGGAAGCGTGAGTACGGAGTGAAAGGGGAGTATCGTAGCAGAGTAACTAGGGAGATCCGAGTAACTAGGGAGATCCGGATCACCACACTTTGATAAAGTTGCCACCACAAAGTGATAAAGAAACCGGTTGAGCTAACACCACGCCAGGATAAAGTTGCCACCACCAGATGATAAAGACGCCCGAAATCCACCACCAATGGCTCTTCCAGAACCAGAGGATAAAGGAGTTGATCTAAAACAGATCCGAAGTCACAAAGACTCTAATTTTTAATTCAATATTCTCTGATTTTTCTATTCATAATAAGCCTCATTATATAGAGGAGAATACATTAAATGGGGAAATAAAAGCTAGTCTAAATGCATAGAATCTAGATACATTGGAAATTTTCTTAGTTTAAATGCAGGAATGTAGAAAGACTAGACTAAATTTAATGCAAGTTACTAAAATGAGAATGACTCTTTAAGTCGGCGAGAAACTTCTTTGAAGACCATAATTATCCATGTGATTTGTCCAACTTCAGTAAAGTAACGCTCGGACCCCGGGTAGGAATATCGTCGTATCCCAGCGCTGTTTGTTCCAAAACTGTTTCATGATCCAGAGCTGTTTGGGTCAGCTTGGGTTGATCTAGCTCCGATGCTCCCGCATCAGTGGCGAATACCACACACCATATATTTCGGTTGGTCGTACACAAATTCATCCTCCCAACATAGTTGTTGATGAATACTCCCGTGTCTTCCGCGCCGTGATAGTGTTCCAGCGTGGGGCATTTGAAGTTTGTCGGTTTTTCGGATTCCAATATTTCCCGACAGAGAGGTGGGCTGCCGAATTACCGTCCTTCCCCAGAGTTTGTCTTTCTCTTTTTCTCTTGTTAGTTCCGCTACCTGGTGTATGAGCAACTCGCAAAGGGTGAGGTCGTCCACGCACCCCTCGCCTATCCCAACATTCTTGGGAGTATAACGTTCGTCTGGGTTTTGCCTGCCTTGTTTCCTCAAGATACTCTCCAAACGCATCTGGTCGCCTGGTTGCAGAGTTAGGGTCTCAGGTGCGTAGGTGTCGCCAGGCGAGAAGAGCCTTCTCACGAACGTCCTGAGCACTTCTTTCCTTTCATTGGGTGCTGCAGCCCTCCTGGCTATCTCAGCTTTGCAGAGGCTCTCCTCCAATCGTTTTGCATCCTCGTCCCTTCGGAGGTAATCAGTCTTGAGTTGTTCA
Source organism: Eschscholzia californica subsp. californica (assembly GCA_002897215.1). NCBI lineage: Eukaryota > Viridiplantae > Streptophyta > Magnoliopsida > Ranunculales > Papaveraceae > Eschscholzia > Eschscholzia californica. The sequence continues at coordinate 367,813 of BEHA01000612.1, forward strand.
AGTTCAACCGCGAGCTCATCTGTGGGGTGTCCCACGTGGAGTGTGCTCGTCTGAAGACATGTTTGCCTGAAGAGCTCAGGGAAGTAGTTAGTTCTGAAAAAGTATTGAGTAGGGTTCGGGTTACCGAATCTGGTGATTTGCTGGAGAGATCCCCTCCTTCTAGTGCCAAATGCTGATGTCGAAAATTGGCTCCCGGTTAAATCAGCATAGAAAAGGGAGTTGATGCATGACAGCCTCCATTATGATGGTATATTCTATTTGGAGAGGAGAGATTCCTCTGTTCAGCTCTGCTCCTTTCTGCTCCCTTATTCTGCTCCTATGCTTTGGCTCTGTTCTTTCGCTCCTCGCTCCTTGCTCCAGCTCATGACTCCTTGCTCCAGCTCCTGGATCCTTGCTCATGTTCGTCTGTTCCCGAGGGGGGGAACCTGCAAAGGGTTCGAAAACCGCTCCTACGCTCAAGACAGTCAGGGTGCTCTTTGCAGTAAAAGAATGAATATTGATTGATTCTTTTGGGGCGAGTTATGAGAACTCTGTTTTGGGGGGTGATCCTTCTTGGTATGAAGGGATCGTATTTGAGATAGAGTGTGTGTTTTTCTTCCAGAGATCCTCCCCTATGAAGGGCGATGTGGGGGGCCTTTTATAGGCGAAGATAGGCCGACGGTGATTAGTGGCGGTGGTGAGGCGGTGGCCGTCAAACCGTAATAGAAGTTACCTCTTTTGCGTATCTAGGGTTTCTCTTCGAATCTATCCCGGATCTTTGATAAGTTAAAGTTCCTAAGTTTTTTTGTCATTAATCAGCAGGCTTAAGGGCGCCAGACCCAAACAAAAGAGTTCAAAACAGAAAGCCTAGTCAATGCCCTGAGGAGGACCCCTACAAGGCCCAAAAAACAAGCTAACACAAAGCAAAACAACCCCAGCCATACAAAAATAAAGAACCTCTCCCCAACTCAAAAAAAACAAGAGAAAACTTCATTTAGATTTTTTCCTAATAACACCAAGCCTATCATCATCAATAAGCTGACTCAGGTCCCATAGCCCCTGGCCATAACACTTCCTCATCCTCAACTGGTCTGTTCTTGGAAAGCCAATCCGCCACCTGATTAACTTCTCTAAACACATGTTGCACTTTACACAAAGCAAATTTAGCCATAAGAGCCTTGATTCTTCTGACCAGAAACCCAACCTCCCAAGGTGGCACCAGCTTAGCTGAAATAAGAATGAAACAAGCTCTCATAGTTCTGTGGAAAGCACCACCTTGGACAACATTAACATAGCAGCTAGCCTCAACCCAGCTTCTATGCCCTGAAGTTCATGAAAGATAACTGATTTAGGAGCAGACCTACCCCTTATAGCAGCCAAAACCTCCCCCAAATGATTCCTCAAAACAGCACCATACCCAGCACTATCCCTGCTAGAAGACCCATCAGAATTGATGAGGACACAACCCTCCTCAGGACCCTGCCATTTGCAATCCACAACCTGAGGAGTAACAAATGATAAATCAAGATTCCACTCACAAGCTGCTCTCCTGCCTCTCACAGTATCAATAAACTTTATGGAGACAGATTGCATCTTCATTCTCACATCAGCAATAACCTGCTGAACCACCTCCTGGCTGCTTCTAGCAGGTTCTGAGTGCAACCTCCTGTCTCCCACCAGATGTAATAAATATAACCATTAAAAGCTAATCTGCCTAAGAGAGCAGTGCTATCCTTTCCTTGAAACATTGAAATGCACCAATTAACTTCATTAAACCAATCACCTCTAGACACTTTAGCTAAACCTAGCATAGCCAGCAACTTATGCCACACAGATAAGGAGTAATCACATTGAAAAAATAAATGGAGCTTATCCTCGCTGGCTTTACCACATAGAGCACACATAGGGTCCACCTCAATCCCCCAAAAGAGAAGCTTACACTTAGTAATAAGAGCACCTCCCAAGACAACCCAAGTGATGAAGCTATGTCTAGGAATGTTGTGAGAAAACCAGACTATCTTATGCCAAGGAATTACCAATTTACTCTTCCTTAAGGCCTCATAGGTACTTTTGAGAGTGAAGAGACCCTTCTTATTAGCAATCCACACTCTTCTGTCCTCAGCATCCTCCTCAATTGGAATCTCTTGCAATCTAACACCTATAGGTCCCAACTGATCACATAAATGCCTAGGCAAAGACCAAGAACCATTAGCAATACAAGAACTCATAACAGCCCTATCATTAAGCTTGCTATCACATATGAAAGACACATCAAAATGTTTAATCAAGACACCCATTGGGTGCCAAAAATCAAACCAGAAACTTGTGTGCTTCCCATTACCCAAAAAGCAAATTTCACACCATACTCCCTATAATGAAGCAATCTTCTCCAAACCCAAGAGGCATTACTAGGAATACTTCGTTGATATCTTGCCGGAGTGAGACTCTAAAGGAGAAGTTTCCTCCTTTAGATACGTGGAATCCAATCGGGCTTAAGCATTTCCAGATATGTAACCGACTGATATCTTTCTGGAAAGTCCGGGATTAAGTCATTAGGTCGCGCAACGCTGATATCTTCCCAGTTCTGGGCGTAAGATATGGGCCGAACCTGTGGAGACCCCCTTATTCCTTTAGAGATCCCAGGGCCGATCTGTCCATGCCGAGGGCGTTTTGTGCAGAGCTGGTTTCTTCTGGCCGACCTCCCAGTTAGGGGAATGGGTGGTGGACCATCAAGGGTTTTAGCTGTCCTGCTGCCTTAAGCCAAGCTATTCCAAGAGACTTCTGGTCTGATTTCTGACTCTTCAGACGTTAGTCAACGTCTGGACATTTTATGCATCATCAAGTTTCTCACTGAAATAAGCGATGGGATGTTGTTCTTGGACAAGAACAACTCCTATACCAACTCCACTAGCATCACACTCAACTTCAAACACTTGATTAAAATCTGGAAGTGCTAAAATAGGTGTTTCGCATAGCTTCCGTTTCACCACTTCAAATGCCTTTTGGGCAGCACTGCTCCATTCGAACTTGTCCTTCTTGAAGCATTCAGTTATTGGCGCCACGACAGTGCTGAAATTCTTCACAAAGAGTCTATAGAATGATGCAAGTCCATGAAAGTTTGATTAGGCAATAGGATGAAATTGTAAGCATAACAGGAGAGGAGAGAGAAAGTGCTCTGGGCGATTTTAGGGTTTGTGTTTTCACCGGCAAAACAGGGAGCTTTTTTTCCCACCGGCTGGTGTTCTTCCGGCAAGGTTGGAGTATTACCACGATGAAGGATGATGGTATAGTTGGTGAAGGTAGGTTTTTAACGAAGGGAAACCTTCCTGTTAGTGAAGACGAGATGGAAGATGAAACTCCATTAATGGAGGAAGTCGAAACTTTGTCAAACTTAAAAGGGGGCGGTCAGAACAGTGTGGTTTCAAGCCAGTCAAATAGTGAATCACTTATTTTCTCAGCAACAAAGGAGAAGAACCATACAGAAACATCAAATGGAACTCGATCAGTCACAAAGATTTCATCACGGGAAGGGATTAGTAGAACGAGTTCTGGTCAAAAATATGGAAACACCTCTTTCGCAGATGATATTCGTAATAACATGTTTGCAAACGTGTTAAGACAATCACCTTTAACTAAGTTTCAAGCATACTCGACAGGAGACGCTCAACAACCACCGTTGATCACAGGAAGCAAACAACTCGACGGTAGGGTTCAGGCAAACCCTAGGGTACAGACCAGTACACCGTCTGTTGTTCCAGGGGGGCAGGAAGACTCACGAGCAGGCCCAACAACTAACTGGGCTCGGTTGTTTAAATCTCAATCACTACAAACAAGCAACAATCTTGTCTACACTCCCCCAATAGAAGTAAATGGTAAGCAATTAATTGATTTAGACATTGCTGCATATGATGATTAGAGGTGTAGATATGCCTTACCTCCAAATGATTGGGATCCCAAGGCAACCAAATTCTCCCACCACTACAAGCAACATAGTTATCAAGATACTCCCAATAAGGGTTTATAGCCCTTTGAACATAAGTCTTATTGTTAAAAGAAACTCTAGTTTCAACCAATCCAAATAAGCTTAATTTATTGAATCTAATTAGGTCATTGACCTCTTTTATTCTCAAGAGTCCATTCAAGACTCTTGAGTTCCATAAACCATGTACACCATTTAACTTTTGGAGGGGTGTTGAAGCTTCCTCCCATGCAGCTCAACAAAATTGTTTGCCTTTTCCCCCTCATTATGAGAAAAAAAGCAATAACATTTGCAACATTCTCCCTGACTCCTGTGCCTGGTCCCACAAAAGATTCCTTCATGTCCATAGCATCTGAGGCAAAAACCTCTTCCCCAGATAGCTCATGGTTTTCAATCCCATCCATGGCAGCTCCCTCTTCAGATAAGCAAACTCCCTTTGAAGCTTTCCCTTCTGAACTGTCATTGGCTGGAACCACACCCTTGCTACCACCATAAGTGACACCATTCTTACTTTTCCTCTTAAATGGTATCCATTCTCCCTCAGAAGGATCCAGCATAGGAATGGAGCCACTGCCACTCTCCTTAACAGATGGAGCATCCTGCATTTGGGAGCCCAATATAGATAACCTAGAGCCTGGTCGTATATGTTTCCCTGCACTATTCCCTGGAGTGGAGCCTCCTCCCTTAGAGAAAGTCCAAGGGTGAACAGTCCCAGGCCCTTAAATTCACTTTTTCATTCAAATTTAAGGGCCTCAGCTCAGCCCCTCAAAATCAACTCCAAGAGTGAGCGGTCTCGGGCCCTTAATACGTGCATGTGGGAAACGCGTGTGTGGATTTTTTGTGGGTGTGCGAAGAACTTGTGTATGTACGAAACACTTGTTCTAACTATTTTCGAAATAGTTCGGGCTTTTCCCGCTTATCATTATCAAAAACTATTTTCGAAATAATATTTTTATCTAAGGTTGAAAAATTATTCGGGAATCGATACGTTAGATTTTAAAAAATGTGTGGGTTTTTGTTAAATTTTAAAAATAAATAATGTGTGAGTTTTTGTTAGATTTTTTAAAAAAATTAATCAAATTAACTAATTTTTTTTTTAAAAAAAATTGCCCGTTAGATCATTGTTGGATCACATCCACCGTTGGATGTGATCCAACATATAGTCGTTGGGGCTGTTCAGCCCTTGTTCAGCCGGCCCCTAATAAGGGTCGGCTGTGAGTCCAAGGGGACAGACCGGGGGGGCTGGGCCCTTAATTTGAATTAAGGGCCTCAGCCCCCTCCTCCTTGGACTTGCTCTTAGTAATAAAGTGCTTAACCCCTTTATGGGAAAGAGGCTGAGAAATCACCCCACCACTAGATTTCAGCTTGATGTTAGGTTGCACATTCTCTTGACATTCTGTCGAACACCTTGTGTGGTTCCCTGACCAATGCTGGATTGGCCATTAGTTTTGACAGTGGTAGCCTCCACTTTAGTCTTGCCATTTCCTTCACTTATTGGTATCTCATTCCCTACCTTCCCAGGTTTGTGAGGGCATTTACCAATTGAGTGACAAAATTCCCCACAATCAGAGCATAATAAAGGTTTCCATGCATATTCAACAGATATATTACTAACTCGAGAATCATCAAGAACAATAGTAACTTAATTAGGAAACTTACACTCCTTACCTACCTCAATGCAAACACGTGCAAATGCCATTTTCGATCGATTCTCAATAGGTTGGTCCAGCATAATAGGTCTCCCCAGCACACTCGCAATGCGAGCTAAGCCTTTTGGATTCCATAGAAGCAGTGGTACCTTCCTGAAGCTTACCCAAATAGGAACAGAGGCAAGGTTTTAAATATCCTCCTCAACGAATGGAGTCCAAGGATGGGTAACAAATAGATGACGAAGGATGAAGAGGGGCTCATGATCAAGCGCCCTCTGCCTGTCTTCATCAGAGCTAAACCTCATAATGTAAGCCGCATCACCAGGAACAGTGAGTTTAAGCTCACCTTTAGGCTGCCATGCTTTCAAAAGAGCATTGTAAACAGGGAGATAAGGAAGTCTCCTTCCCACAAACGAACCTATTAACCATGATTTTTTATTTTGAAATGATATTAACCATGATTCACACTCTCTTTGTTCATCAACAAACTCAGAGAGGCTGAAAAATGCCACCAACTCACCATTACACACTGTAGGTGAAGTATACTCTAAGGGAGTATGAGAAGTAGCCTTCTTCTTGAGGAAGAGAGACGCCCAATGTGGCTTTTATGAGGTAGCCTCCTCCAAAGAGCTCTAAGCTTTCTCTAGGTCCTGCTTGTGCTCAGAGCTTGCCTCCTTCTAAGGAGACCTCTGCAAAAAGTATGGATGGAATTGCTTCTTCTTCTGTTCCTAGTACTGAATTGATGGATGAGGGTGGTTGGACCCAGGTTAGGAACTCTAAGAAAAACAAGAATTTGGATGTGTCTAGGAGGCTCACTGCTCCTACAAATAAAGAGGATAGAAGTAAGGTGACTGCTCATAAGAGGCTTTGTGTAGTTGATCCTACTCAGGGTACTAGTGCAGCTGATATAGCGGGGTCTGGCTATGTTGATCAAGAGGTAGATGCTATGGAGGTGAGTGGAGCACAAGAAGAGAATGTGGGTGTTGCCACAAAAGTTGCCCTGTTTAGTGGTGTTGGGGGAGGTCAGGTGAGAGTTGGGGGGAAGGGGAGAGGTCCTCTTAGAACTCTTAATGATTAGCTTTGGGAGTTGGAATGTGAGAGGGCTTAATGACTCTCTCAGAATAAAGGATGTAGTAAAATTTATTAGAGACAATAAGTTGAGTCTTTGTAGCTTGTTGGAGACTCATGCTGATGTAGTTAATAATGACAAGGTTAGGCATCTTTTGATGCCTACTTGGTGCCGGTTTAATAATTATGATTGTGATAGAGCTGGTAGAGTGTGGCTGGGGTGGGATCCTTGCCAGGTCTCTGTTTCTTTGGTTTCTATGACTGATCAAAGTTTGACAGTCATGGTGGTGTTGAGGGACAGTAGGTCCTTTATGTTGACTTGTGTCTATGCTAGGAATACAGTGGTGGAGAGAAGGAGCTTGTGGTCTGAGATGAGGGGGCTTGATCAGGCTCATATTGTTCCTTGGATTGTCATGGGGGATTTTAATGCCATCTTGGAGGTAGAGGAAAAGATGGGAGGTGCTGTGGTGAGAGCCAATGAGCTTGTTGATTTCAGAGATTGTGTGAGTGACACTAAGCTTTTTTATTGTCCTTTTTCAGGGTGTTATTTTACTTGGTCTAACCTTCAGGAGGGGGATTACTGTATCACTCAACAGTTGGATAGGACCTTGGTAAACATTGAACGGATTCAACTCTTTCCAACTACTAGGGCTGAGTTTCTTAATCAAGGTGTCTCTGACCACTCTCCTTGTCTGGTTAGCTTGTTTGAAGAGGTTGGTGTTGGGCCTAGACCTTTTAAATTTTTCAATTGTTCGACTGAGGAGAAGAAGTTCTTGGAGGTGGTGGATAAGGCTTGGCAAATGGAAGTGACTGGAACAAGCTGAAACATAGTGTTGTTAGGGTTTTTTGAGGCTGCACGTTTTCTAGGGTTTTGTGATCAGAAATCTTGATTTCTGGTCTGGTTTCTCTCCGGCAATGATTGATTCTCATATTGGAATTGATCCTAGTATGAGGGATGAAGGAGAAATCGGTGAAGGAAGGTTTTTATTGGCTGCAAACCGTTTACCAAGTGAAGATGAAGAGGAAGAGATGAATGAGGAAACCTCACTGGTTTCATGTGAAGAACAACCAGAAACAGTCATGGATACTACTCATTCAGTTGGTCTTCTCTTTAAGGCAACATCAAAATCAAAACTGAATGGTGATGGGTCTACATCACAAGTTCAGCAAGGAGTAACTACAGCTCCTGTTCGTGCAAAAGAAAAAAGAACAGTAATAGGGAAGAAGATGATCTTGGGTAATAGTCCACTAGCAAATGCTATACGTAACAACATGTTCTCGGGAGTTCTTCGGAATCCAACAAGCGAAACAACCAGAATCATAACAAACTCGGCTGAATACTCACCATGTGCAACACCGATTGAAAACTCAGAGGGAATTAGGGTTTCGGCAGAAACTAGGTTTTCCAATGGAGAGGGACGACAAGGTATTGGGCCTGATCAGGTGAGTGCTTCTAAAAATATCCATGGTGATTTACACGGACCTGTTAATTGGAGTTCTCTATTTACAAAACAACAAGTCTTAAAACGTGCTGAACTGAGTTATTTCCCACCTAAGGAGAGAGATGGAAACCTAATTGCTGAAGTGAATGCTACTGAATTCACACATGAAATTAAAACTTTCGAAGATATTCTTATTGGCAGCTTTGTTGGTGAAAGGTTGGGGTATGGATTGGTGCATAGTGTGCTGTTGAAACAATGGAAACCGAGAGGGGATATGAAGCTCACTATGCATGGTAATTCAGCTTACGTTATAAAGTTTTCTTCGTCGGATGATAGACGAAGGGCATTGGAACATGAGCCGATATTTATTGCGGGGAGACTCTTTGTAGTTCGACAATGGAAACACAATGTTGAACAAGAGCTTCAAGAATTGAAAACTATACCTATTTGGGTCTGTTTTCGGAACATTCCACTTTTGCTTTGGAATACGAAAGGAATCTCTTATATTGCTAGCGTGGTGGGTGTACCTCTCATGCAAGACAGTCGTACGGAATCGAAAGAGAGGATGGCATTCGCACGTGTGTGTGTGGAGGTAAAAGTTGATAAGAGTTTACCAGATGAAGTAAACATTCGAGTTAAAGAGGGGTCTTCCGATTACATGGTAAAAGTGCAAGTGGAGTATTCATGGAAGCCGGATAGGTGTGAAGGGTGTCAAGTATTCGGTCATGCTGATTCAGATTGTCCTAAACAACCAAAATCTTTTGGTCACCCTACTGTCCCTACTAGCGATACAAACCAACCAAAGGGTGATAACCGAACATCAAGTTCTAATAAGCAACAATCTGACCAACGGGTTTTGATATCCTCGGGGAAGAGTAATAATAACTTAATTGGGAGGCAACAAGGTACTCAAAAAGTCCATGGGGCTGCAGCAAACCGAGCTGGTGGTGGTCGTAAACGCCCAGCAACATTGACAAATCGAGAATCAGGCCAACATAATGTGGAGGAGGGACGAGACAGAAATGGTGATTGGTTGGTGGTTCCATCGAAATCAAATCAGTTCACTATAGGTGCGGGTCAAATGGAAAAGTCAGATCAACCACGTAGAAAGATGGCAAAGAAGGCGTTGATTTTAATTGCACAACATGGTTCGGCTGGTATCTTATCAGGTAATTCTTTCTTAGCCTTGTGAAATTCAGATGATACCGACTCGGAAACTCGTCTCCGAGAGCTAGAGGGGGAGGCCTCGGGAAGAGATCACAATTTTCATATGATGAAGAAGATCACTTGATGTCACAATCTGAACTAGACCCTCACATGAGTATTACGAGAGAAGACAGCAACCTAGAGACCTCCACGGAGGTCGAAACACCCTCCCAATAGTTTTAATGATTAATCTTGCATGTTGGAACGTGAGAGGTCTTAATGACTCTCTCCGTACGAAGAGTGTGCGTGATTTTATGCGATTGAATAGAATTGGTTTATGAGGATTTCTAGAAACTCATGTCCAGGAAATCAATAAGACTCGCATTCAGCGAAGCCTTAATTCTAGCTGGACTTTTATTGATAACTATGTGGCTGTCCCGGGAGGTCGGATTTGGATTGGATGGGACCCGAGTAGGGTTGATTTCACTGTGTCCCATGTTGGGGGACAAGTTATTGCAGGTGGTGTTCGGTTTCCAGATGGTTCGGGTTTTCTCTTGGCAGTGGTTTATGGAAGCAATAGCACCGTTCGTCGCCGGGAACTTTGGAGGGACCTTGAGTTTCTTACAATGGGTCCCGAGGCTCCGTGGCTAGTTCTAGGTGACTTTAACACCACGATGCTGGCCAACGAGAAGAGAGGCGGTAATTGCTCACCGTCTGAAGGCTCCAATGAGATGTTTGATTGTGTTACCGACCTGGGATTGTTCGATTGCCCGTTTACAGGTTGTTTCTACACATGGTCTAACAGGCAGATGGGAGCTGCTAATGTCAGTACAAAGATTGATCGGGCTCTCATTAATAGTGGTTGGTTGACCTGTTTTCCTCTAGCTAAGGCAGATTTCCCACCGCCTGGGGATTCAGATCACTCTCTTATCATTATTCCTCTTGCTGCACCTAACATACACCGGCGTACCCCGTTTCGGTTCTTCAATGCCTGGACGGAGGATTCCACGTTCCGAGCTCTTGTTGCTGATGTATGGAAGGTGTCAGTACGGGGTAATCCGATGTTTCGAATGGTGACTAAACTTAAGGCTTTGAAGGCTCGGGTGAATGAATGGAAGAAAGATCGGTTCAATGGGGTGACGAACCAGGTAACCATTAACCGATTTTTTTTACATTCAGTGCAGGTCAGATTGCAGGGAGATCCAGCAAACCCGGTTCTACGGAGGCAAGAGAGAGTAGCTACTGAAAACTATAGTAACGTTGTACGGGCTGAAACCGCAATGCTCCGACAACGTGCTAAAGTTTAATGGCTCACTCTCGATGACAGCAATACAGCTTATTTCCACAACTCTATTAAGGAACGGAAGTCACGGAACACTATCACTCGACTCACCAGAGAGGATGGTTCAGTGGCTGAGGATCCAGTGGAAATAGCCAATATGTGTGTGGATTTCTATCGGGACTTATTCGGTCGGGATGATGAGGACAATGAATCATTAAATCACATATCTAATGTGGAGTTCTCACACCCGCTGACGGAAGCTGCAGGAGCTCTTCTTACTCTGAGGGTGACCAGAGATGAAATATATGCTGCTTTGCAAACTATCGGTTCTGATCGATCGGCGGGGCCGGATGGGTTCTCTTCCCACTTTTTTAAGGCGTGTTGGTCGATCGTGGGAGATGACTTTGTGGAGGCTATTCAAAACTTCTTCAGCTCTGGGAAACTTCTCAAAGAGGTAAACTCTACTTTTGTGACTCTTATTCCTAAAATCGATAATGCTTCTTCAGTTCCAGACTTTAGACCTATATCTTGTTGTAATGTGTTGTATAAATGCATTACCAAGATACTCACTATACGACTGAAAGGAGTTATTTTTTCGATGATTAGTCCGAACCAGTCAGCCTTTATCTCTGGCCGTACCATTCAGGACAATATCATGTTAGCCCACAGGTCCAGCTCGGTGTACGGTTAAGATTGACCTTAAGAAGGCATATGACACAGCCATTGGTCTTCACTATTCTCAGTCCTCGGTAAGTTTCATTTTCCAAGGATATTTATAGAGTGGATACGGGCTTGTGTTAGTACGTCTAAGTTCTCTATTCTGGTCAACGGTGAAGCCCATGGTTATTTTGATGGGAAACGGGGCTTACGGCAAGGCTGTCCGATATCTCCATATTTATTTGTTTTAATGATGGAGGTATTCGCGGTTCTTATTGATCGAGAGAAAAGGGCAGGTCGGTTCCTGTTACACCCTCAGTGTCTAGTCCCGAAGGTTACTCACCTTTGTTTTGCAGACGACCTCATGGTTTTCTTTCGAGGAGACACGGGTTCGGCTCAAGCTCTAAAAGGTGTGTTAACTGGTTTTCATCGGGCAACGGGGTTGCAGGCCAACCTGCTTAGGAGTACTATCTTCTTTGCTGGTCTTTCGGCTCAAGGTCAGAGTGATATCACCACTATCCTGGAATTTGGTACTGGTTCTCTGCCTATTCGATACCTGGGATTGCCCCTCATATCTTCTCGTCTTACCTATAGTCATTGCATCCCGTTAATCGATAAAATCAAGGGACGAATCCAATCTTGGAAGAGTCGTTTTTTATCGTTTGCGGGGGCGTGTCCTTCTCATTAAGGTGGCCGACAGCTCAGAGACTCATTTGTACCTCTTTGGGGGATGGTCATAATACCAAATTCTGGACTGATTTATGGCATCCTCGCGGTCTTCTACTTGATGCTTTTGAGGAAACGCACAGATATGATTCTCACCTTAATTTGGATGCCCGGGTTTCTCAGTTTATTGGGCAGTCAGGTTGGGTCTTCCCTACTCATGTTGCAGCCATGCTAGGGACTATCGCAGTCGAGGCTAGGGAGGTTGTGGTAGATAGAATTCTCAGAGATGAGGTGATCTGGATGCCTAGCCAGAATGGAGAGTTTACTCTCAAAGAGACGTATGAAGCAATTCGACCTAGAGGAACTCGATTGAGCTGGACCTCATTAGTATGGTCACCGGGTCGTATACCCAAACATTGCTTCATCACGTGCCTTGCTTTTCGAAGACGCCTCAAAACTAGATCGCTTCTGGCTAGTTGGGGTATGGTTATAGACACTACGTGTGTTTTCTGTGGGGGAGATGAAGAAACAGATTTCCACTTATTCTTTGGTTGTTCGGTCACAAAGATTATATGGGAATCGCTATTACTCAAGATGGGTTTTCAGAGAGTATGTGTCGCTGATTGGGAAGGGGAGCTACAGTGGTGTATCAATCACTTTGGTGGGCTCTCTATCGCTGTCCGAGTGGGTCGTTTGCTTCTAAATGCCTATGTCTATCATATTTGGAAGGAGCGGAATAACAGGGTATTTAGAAGTAATGTCATGTCACCGGGGCTGATTATACACACTATCTGTGATGAAGTGAGGATGAAGCTGAACACAATTGCCAAACGGTTTGAAGATACAGAAGAGAATCGGAGAACCATTGATCGCTGGAATCTTATCATCTCTCTCCAAAAGCCAGTCTACACTCCATGTAAATGGACTCGGCCGACGGTAGGGAGATATATGATTAATACTGATGGTGCACTGAACGAGGTGGAAGCGGGGTATGGAGCCATTATTCGAGATTCGGAGGGGATTGTTGTCAGAGCAGCCACAGGTCAGGTTGATGGACAGACTATCTTCATACACGAGCCGCAGGGTGTTGAGTTGGGATTGGAGTTAGCACTTAGTGCCGGACTGCAGGACGTTGAACTTGGTCTTGACTCGATGAATATCAAGTTACTTCTTGCAAAACCACATCAGAGATTACCATGGAGGGCAAGGCGTTTGTGGAAGAGAGTTCAGAGGCTTCAGAGCCAATTTCAGAGTTTTCGGGTTTTTCATGTCTATAGAGAAGCCAATCAGGCTGCTGATTTCTTGTCGAAGATGAAGCTTGGACCGGGTGTAACTCACTTGAATATTAGTCAACTATCGGCGGAATTAGTCAATATTGTTAATGCGGACTCGAGAGGAACAGTGCGGATGAGGAAAAGGTGGGGCTAATGATTTGATGTAATTTTGATTTCTTTGCTGTTTTTTGAATTCTTATTCCTTTGTATTCGGTTCGAGCACCTCCCGCTTATTATTATGAAAAAAAAATGGAAGTGACAGGAAACTCAATGTTTAGATTGGTTAGCAGGCTTAAGAAGGTGAAGACTGCTCTCATCTTGTGGAAAAAGGAGAGGTTTAGTGACTTCTCTAGCAAGGTTGCTTTGGCTAGAAAGGAGATGGAGACTTGTCAGACTAGGTTGCATCTAAACCCTCTTTGTGAGGACTCTAGGAAGGCTGAGAGGGAGGCAGTAGCTTCTTTTGTGAAGAAGGATAGAATGGAAGAGGCTATGGTGAGGCAGAAAGCAAGGGTCCAAAAGATTGACTTAGGGGATGGGAACACTAAATTCTTCCATGCCTCTTTGAAGGAAAGGAAGTCTAGGAATAGCATTCCTTTCCTTTATAATGAGATGGGAGAAAAGGTTCTTAGAGCAGACTTGGTGGCCCAAGAGTGTGTTGATTTTTACCAGAATATGTTTGGTGTCTCTGATTTTAATAGAGATATTCCTGATATTTTGGAAAACATGGAGTTTGGCTATATTTTGCAAGATTTTGAAGCTGAGCAGCTGATTAGAGGAGTTACTAGAGAGGAGGTGGTGCAGGCTCTAGCTACCATTGGTGCTGATAAACCCCCAGGTCCCGATGGGTTTACTTCCCACTTCTTTAGAGCTTGCTGGAGAATTGTTGTTGATGATTTTGTGGAGGCTGTTCAAAGGTTTTTCTCTTCAGGAAAGCTTCTTGGTGAGGTAAATTCTACCTTGGTAACTCTTGTGCCCAACTCTAAAGATGCTGCTAGAGTCTCTGAGTTTAGACCAATTTCTTGTTGTAACACCATCTATAAATGTATTACTAAAATCCTGACTTTGAGGATGAAAAAGTATCATAAAGTGTTGGGACCTTCTAGATGTGCTATGAAAATTGATTTGCAGAAGGCCTATGACACTATTGAGTGGAAGGCTCTTATGAAAGTCATGGAAAGAATGGGGTTTCCTAGTAAGTTCAGGCAAT
>BEHA01000612.1:392878-437673 GCA_002897215.1 Eschscholzia californica subsp. californica
AATTAAGTTCTTTATTCCAAATATGGTACCTAAACAAGAAAAACACATAAAATGTTATTGATAACACTCGAAAAGGACTAATTAGTCTATGTTAGGCTCCTTAAATGTGACATTTTCGTGTCACATCAATGACTTTATCCACCATTCTTCCAGACAAAGCTCCTGGTCCGGATGGGTTTTCTTCTCATTTCTTCCTAATTATACAACCTAAAGAGAGAGGCAATTCAGAGACAGAATTGTGAGTGTCTGAAAGAGTTTCAGAATATACATCTCAGAGAGAGAGAGAGAAAAGGAGTTTTCTCAAGTATCTAGTCAAGAAGAAGGAGTTCTTCATCTCAACCTTCAAGAAGGTCCTAGCTGACTGAAAGGAGGGAGTTCAAGTCATTACTCGGTGTCTCAAGAAGAGGAGCTACACTTGGAGCTCTTATCTTCCGAATACTGGTCGGGATTTAGTTCGTGGGAAAGCGATTAAGAGGTAATCATCTTTCCATTCTAGTTCATTGGTATGTTCATGTATAGATCCTGGAAACTAGTGTTAAACATATAGATGTTTGAGATTCCGCTACCAACACTAGACAATTAGGTGTATGAGATACCCTAGTACAATCCCCTTCATAAATCGGCTTTTGGAGAGAGATAATAAGATTCCAACGATCGATGGTTCTTCGATTCTTCTCCGTATCTTCAAACCGTTTGGTAACGGTATTCAACTTGATCCTCACTTCATCACAAATAGTGTGTATAATCAACCCCGGTGACATGACATTACTTCTAAATACCCTATTATTCCGCTCCTTCCAAATATGATAAACATAGGCATTTAGAAGCAAACGGCCCACTCGGGCAGCGATAGAAAGCCCACCAAAGTGATTGATACACCACTATAGCTCCCTTTCCCAATCTGCAGCACATACTCTCTGGAATCCCATCTTGAGTAATAACGATTCCCATATAATCTTTGTGACTGAACACCCAAAGAATAGGTGAAAAACCGTTTCTTCATCTCCCCCACAGTATACACAAGTAGTGTCTATAGCCATACCCCAACTAGCCAGAAGCGATCTGGTTTTGAGGCGTTGTCGGAAGGCAAGCCACGTGATGAAGCAATGTTTCGGTATACCACCCGGTGACCATACTAATGAAGTCTAGCTCAATCGAGTTCCTCTAGGTCGAATAGCTTCATACGTCTCTTTAAGAGTAAACTCTCCATTCTTGCTAGGCGTCCAGATCACCTCATCTCTTAGTGTACTATCTACCCCCACCTCTCTAGCCTCGACCTCAATAGTCCCTAACATAGCTGCCACATGCGTAGGGAAAGCCCAGCCTGACTGCCCGATAAACTGAGAAACCCGGGCATCTAAATGAAGATGAGAATCATATCTATGTGTCTCCTCAAAAGCATCAAATAGAAGACCACGAGGATGCCATAAATCAGTCCAGAATTTGGTATCATGACCATCCCCCAAAGAAGTGCAAATGAGTCGATGAGTTGTCGGTCTGCTGGCTGGAATCCGACGCCAACACCAAGAACTTCTACTCGAAGCCAATAAAGTCCAGAGGTATTGATCTTTGATGAGATTATGTCTCACCCAATCAGCCCACAAAGTCGTCTTACCACTAACCAGATCCCATATATGGCGAAGGTTAGACGCCTCAAACAACACCTAGACATTACGAAGTCCGAGGCCCCCTTCACAAGTTGGGAAACAAAGGCTTTCCCAGCCAATAGGAGCTCTCTTACATCCCATATCAGCACCTGACCAGAGGAACTTACTAAAGATGGAGCTGATGTCGTTCATAACCCTTTTGGGAATAACAAACACCGCTGCCCAATATAGTAACATGCTGTTCAAAGCCACCTTAATGAGAAGAACACGCCCCACAAACGATAAAAAGTGACTCTTCCAAGATTGGATTCGTCTCTTGATTTTATCGATTAGCGGGACGCAATGACTATAGGTAAGACGAGACGATATAAGAGGTAATCCCAGGTATCGAATAGGCAGAGAACCAATATCGAATTCCAGGATGGTGGCGATATCACTCTGACCTTGAGCCGAAAGACCAGCAAAGAAGATGGTACTCTTGAGCACGTTGGCCTGCAACCCCATCGCCCGATGAAAACCAGTTAGCACACCTTTTAGAGATTGAGCCGAACCCATGTCTCCTCGAAAGTAGACCATGAGGTCATCGGCAAAACAAAGATGAGTAACCTTCGGGACTAGACACTGGAGGTGTAGCAGAAACCGACCTGCTCTTTCCTCTCAATCAATGAGGATCGCGAAAACCTCCATCATTAAAACAAACAAATATGGGGATATCGGACAGCCTTGCCGTAAACCCGGTTTCCCATCAAAGTAACCATGGGCTTCACCGTTGACCAGAATAGAGAACTTGGACGTAGTAACACAAACCCGTATCCGTTCTATAAATATGCTTGGAAAATGGAACTTACCAAGGACCAAGAATAGTGAAGACCAACGGACTGTGTCATACGCCTTCTTAAGGTCAATCTTAACCATACACCGAGCTGGACCAGTAGGTCGATGGTATTGTCTTGGATAGTACGTCCAGAGATAAAAGCTGACTGGTTTGGACTAATCATCGAATAAATAACTCCCTTCTGCCGTATAGTAAGAATCTTGGTAATGCATTTATACAACACATTACATCAAGATATCGGTCTGAAATCTGACACTGAAGAAGCATTATCTATTTTAGGAATAAAAGTCACAAAAGTAGAGTTTACCTCTTTGAGAAATTTTCCTGAGCTGAAGAACCTCTGGATAGCTTCCACAAAATCATCTCCCACGATGTCCCAACACGCCTTAAAAAAATGGGAAGAGAACCCATCCGGCCCCGGCGATCGATCAGAACCAATAGTTTGCAAAGCAGCATATATTTCATCTATGGTCACCTTCATAATGAGAAAAGCCCCTTCAGCTTCCGTCAGCGGGCGTGAGAACTCCACATTAGACATGTGATCTAATGCTTCATTATCCTCATCCTCTCGACCGAATAAGTCCCGATAGAAACCCACACACATATTAGCTATTTCCACTGGATCCTCATCCACCGAACCATCCTCTCTGGTGAGTCGAGTGATAGCGTTCCGAGACTTCCGCTCTTTAATAGAGTTGGGGAAATAAGCTGTATTGCTGTCATAGAGAGTGAGCCAGTCAACTTTAGCACGTTGTCGGAGCATTGCTGTTTCAGCCCTACAACGTTACTATAGTTTTCATTAGCTACTCTTTCTTGCCTCCGTAAAACTGGATTTGCTGGACCTCCCTGCAATCGAACCTGCACTGAATGTAAAAAATTCCGGTTAATGGTTACCTGGTTCGTCACCCTACTGAACCGATCTTTCTTCCATTCATTTAATCGAGCCTTCAAAGCTTTGAGTTTTGTCACCATGCGAAACATCGGATTACCCCGTACTGACACCTTCCATACATCAGCAACAAGAGCTCGAAACGTGGGATCCTCCGTCCAAGCGTTGAAGAACCGAAACGAAGTACGCCGGTGTATGTTGGGTGCAGCAAGCGGAATAATAATAGGAGAGTGATCTGAATCCCCAGGCGGTGGAAAATCTGCTTTAGCTAGAGGAAAGCAGTTCAACCAACCACTATTAATAAGAGCCCGATCAATCTTGGAACTGACATTAGCAACTCCCATCTGCCTGTTAGACCGTGTATAGAAACAACCTGTAAACGGGCAATCAAACAGTCCCAAATTGGTAACACAGTCAAACATCTCATTGGAGCCTTGAGATGGTGAGCTATTACCGCCTCTCTTCTCATTGGCGAGCATAGTGGTGTTAAAGTCACCTAGCACTAGCCACTGAGCCTCAGAACCCATCATAAGAAACTCAAGGTCCCTCCAAAGCTTCTGGCGATGAACAGTACTATTACTTCCATACACCACTGCCATAAGAAAACTCGAACCATCTAGAAACCGAACACCACCTGCAATAACTTGTCCTCCAACATGGGACACGGTGAAATTAACCCTACTCGGATCCCATCAAATCTGAATCCTTCCACCCGGAACAGCCACATAATTATCAATAAAAGTCCAGCTAGAGTTAAGACTTCGCTGAATGCGAATCTTATTACGCTCCTAGACATGAGTTTCTAGAAGTCCACACAAACCAATTCTGTTCAATCTCACCAAATCTCTCACACTTTTCGTACGGAGAGCGTCATTAAGACCTCTCACGTTCCAGCATGTTATATTAATCATTTAACTATCGGGGTAATGTTTCGACCCCCTCAGAAGTCTCCGAATTACTCTCCATTCTCAAAATTTCCGATGGTGTTGTCCGTGAACTAAGCATTAATTGGTTTCCTTCCTCATGATAATTATGGTCCTTACCTGATGCCTCCTCTTCTAGCATTCGGTCGGGACCCTCAGAGGCCACCTAATCAAAATTAGTTAAAACCGCGAAAGGGTTATCTGAATTGAGTTCGCTCGAATGTGGTGGAGGGTTCCTTTGCGCCTGTTTTCCTATGAGTAAAGGGGTTCTTTTTGCTATCTTCCGACTTGACTGGTCACGTACGTATTGTTGCCCATTCCAACATTGAAATGATTACCTTTAGAAGCCACCACCGACCATCTTTCTCCCGCTTCACCTTCACTCTCTGAGTTTCTGGATAGGGTGTCTCGATTGGTTACTACTGCAGGTCTCTTTTTGCTGCCTTGTTGTCGGTTACTTCCTGGTCCTCTACCAGCTTGCTGCACTGGGTACTTGCCTTTTACATTCCTGTGTTGCTGGTTTGTAATATTGCCTTGATGCTCTCGGTTGCTCGTGTGTTTCATTTCTCCTCTTCGATCCACATTGGCCTGATTAGGAACTTGATTAACATGCTTAACACTCATTGGTTTTTGCTGCTGTGTGGGACACCCCTCTTGGTTATGCCCAAAAACTTGACAACTCTCACATCTGTCCGGTTTCCATGTGTATTCTACCTGCACCTTTACCATGTCTCCATCTAAACCATCTCTAACCCGAAGTAGAATTTCATCCGGTAAACTCTTATCAGCCCTTACTTCCACACATACCCTTGCAAATGTCATACGTTCTTTAGATTTGGTGTGACTATCTTGCAAGAGGGGACGACCTAGCACACTAGCTATATAAGATATCCCAGTTGGGTTCCAAAAAATAAGTGGCATGTTCCTTAAGTTAACCCAAATCGGAATTGTTTTCATCTCTTGTAGTTCCCGTTCCACATGAAGAATCCAAGGTCTGACTATAAACAATCGTCCCACCATGAAAATATGCTCATACTCCAACGCCCGCAATCTATCTTCTTGAGAAGCAAAGGTTATAACATATGCTGATTGCCCATGAACCGTTAGAGTCATCTCTCCTTTCGGGTTCCATTTTTTTAAAAGAATACTCTTAACCAAACTATAACTCAATCGCTCACCAATAAAGCTGCCAAAAAGGATGTTATCAAACGATTTCATCTCAGAAGTAAAGTCAGATACATTTAGATCAGCAACTAAGTTGCCTTTCCACTCGATAGGGGCAAAATACTTCAATTCAGATTGTGTAGTTTCCTTCTGTGGGCCGAACAGATCAGACCAGTTAGCGCCTCTGTGAACACCTCCAGCATGTTGTTCAGTGACGCCCAGGCCCACTGGCCCATTAGGGATAATTCTCTGAGTTGCCGGAACCCTAAGTTCTTCCTGCCGTCTTCTCTGATCAGCCGGAACCTGCTGCTGATCCGACATGGGCTGTTGTTGCTCTTCACTTTGAGTAGGGTTACGAAAGGGACCCGAAAACAAATTACTTCTTATGTCTTCAGCCAGATTTGAATTACCTTTAGTGGATTTAATGGCTGATCGAATTTTTCCTGTAATTTTATTGGCAACTCCCAATGGCTGCTTTGTTTGCGCCTGAAAGGTAATACCTACTGTTTGCGTGGGAAGGTAATCACCCTTTGATTGAACTCCTCCTAAGACCGACTGACCTGTTGCCGCTTCTTCCATATCATCTTCACTACTTGATAGTGTTGCAACCGACAAGAATTTGCCTTCTCCAACAGACTCAACGTCCTTCATGAGGACCATAAACCGAGAATGATCTCCAAACTTGTTGGAGATGCAGATCAGAACACCTAGAAGACAACCAGCAAAAAAACCCTAGAAAAAAACACCACTTTCTCTCTCCTCACGTCACTTTCTCTCTCCTCACAGCACTACGTTTTTTATTGTTGCTGGTATATTTTTTTAAAGGGATGCAACACGAGGACTTCCCAGGAGGTCACCCATCCTAGTACTACTCTCGCCCAAGCACGCTTAACTTCGGAGTTCTGATGGAATCCGTTGGATTAGTGTTGGTATGATCGCATCCAAATAAAGTGGGGGAAGGATGGGACTTGAACCGTGGTCGAGCTCCTGGTAGAACAAGTCCCTCACTAAAGCAGTTGCTATGCCATTAGTCAAATTTAAGTCACGCTCACGCCGTCTGAGCTAATGCACCAAGTTAGAGATAAGAATACCTTATGGGTGGCTTGGGTCAAGAGTCATCTTATCAGAGGAAGATGCTTCTGGACTTTGGATGTTCCTGATAATGCTTCTTGGAGTTGGAGGAGAATCCTTCAGTTCAAGAACAGAACTGAAGGAGAAAAAGTAGGAGAGAGAATTAGCCGGGTGGTGCGATTTTTTAGGGTTGGCGGCGCCGCTCTCTTCTCCACTTTTCTTGGTCTGTTGGAGGTTGGTCGGCACCTGACTTATTCGTTTTCTTGCTTTTTGTGTTCGATTGTTTCTCTCTTGCGAGCAGTTCCTCTTGCAGGGACATGTTGGCTACGAGGGAGGCTACTCTTCTTCTCCCTCCTCCTGGTGGTGGAGATTTTGCACCTGTTCGTGCTGAATCTCTACCAAAACAGGATGGCTCTGGTGGGAAGGAATCGAAAGACTTCAGAGGTTCTCATCATCATGGTTCAGGTGCTATTGGTTCGGTTGGAGATTCTAGCTGGGCTGATTTGTTTCAGAAGAATTCAGCTAAAACTCGTTCTCGGTTGGAGTTCTCTCCTCCTGTTCTTAATAAGGAGGGTTTGTCAGAGATCTTGTTAGATGAATTTGAAGAGGAGATACGTGATTGTGAGAAGCTTCTCATTGGTTCGTTTATGGGTCATCGATTAGGTTTTCCTCTGGTTCGTCGTGTTCTTCTTGCTCGTTGGAAGCCTAAAGGGGATATGATACTCACTGTTCATGGAGATTCTGCTTATATTATTTGTTTTTCTCTGGAAGAGGATAGGCGTAGGGTCTTAGATATGGAGCCTTTCTTCATTGCTCAGAGGCTATTCATTGTTCGGCCTTGGGAGTTATTCATTGAGGAAGATATTGATTCAATGAATTCTCTTCCAGTTTGGGTCTGCTTGAGGAATGTTCCTATGTTTATGTGGAACCCTAGAGGATTGGCTAGGATTGCAAGTCATATAGGCAAGCCTATTATGCTTGATAAACCAACTGAGAAGAGAAACAGGACATGATATGCTCGGGTATGTATTGAGATATCTAAAGATTGTACTATGCCTGCTACTATCTCTTTTATGATTAAGAATGCTAAGAAGATTGAGGTTGGGGTAGAATATGCTTGGAAACCAGTCAAATGTGTGAACTGTGGTGCTTTTGGACATCCTTCTGGTAAGTGTAGAGTACCTAAAAAACTAGGAGAGAGAAATAGCCGGGTGGAGCGTTTTCCTAGGGGTGGCGGCGCCGCTTTCTCTTTTTCTTTGTGACTTCTCGGTGGTTGGTCAGAATCTGGGTTGGTGCCTTGCTTTTAGTGTCTGTTTTTCCTTGGGTTTATGGGTTGTCGTCGGTTTGCCGATAGTCTTGGTGGTTTTCGCTTCTTATGCGACCAGCTTCAACGACGAATGTCCTTCTCCCTACCTCTGGTAAGGAGTTAATACCTCTAATTAGAGATGGTAATACCTTGAAACAGGGGATGAGTGAGAAGGAATCGGCTTCCTTGCCTGCCATGGGTAGTCGGTTGAGGGGTCCAAGTAGGGTTCCTGTTGATTTCAATCCAACTGCTGGAGGTTCGGCAGTAGGGAGTAGCTTGTTGAGGGAGGAAGGAGATGGTTCTTCTAGCAAGAAGTTGATGGATGTAGAATTTGAGGAAGTGCCTGATTTGGTGCAGAAGGGTTTCCCTGAGCTTCCTAAGTCTGATGGTGGTTCTGTTAAGGGATTGAGGAACCCTAATTGGGCTGCTCTTTTTGCTCAGAGAGACGGAAAGTGCTGAATACGACTCCTCCTGTTGATATTAATGGCAGATTGGTTGTGAAATTTCCTTCTTCTTCTGAAGCTCACCAGCGACATTTGCAAGAGTGTAAGCACCTTATTGTTGGTAGTTTTGTTGGACGCAAAGTAGCATTTGGATTTGCTACTAGTACCTTGTTAAGGATCTGGAAACCTAAAGGTAATGTTCATTTTACTCTTTTTAGAGATTCCATCTTCATCATTAGAGCTAGTCTGGAGGAGGATAGAGAGTTGATTCTGGGACATGAGCCCATTTATGTTGCTAGCCGGTTATTTCTTGCTAAACCTTAGCATCCTCATTTTGAGAGGGATGTGAATAAGCTAGAAACTGTACCTATTTGGGTTACTTTGAAGGATATACCATTTAGGTTTTGGTATGATGAAGGCATTGCTATCATAGCCAGTTATATTGGCGCCTGTTTGTGGATGGTCCTACTGCAACTAAGAGCAGGATGTCATATGCCAGAATCTGTGTTGAAGTGGATGTTGGGAAGGAGTTACCTGATGTTATTCCCATTCTGGAGGATGATGGTGAGGAGCTTAAGGTTCAAGTTCAGTATGCTTGGAGACCTCAATATTGCTCCAAGTGTAAGGTTCTTGGCCATACTATTGCTAGGTGTACTGGTGGGATTCCTGTTAAGAAGGTATGGGTGCCTAAGCAACAGAAGGGGGATTTTAGTGGTAAAGATGCTGATAGCAGACCTACTGGAGGGACTACTGGGGAGAAGATTGGCCCTTCTACTATAGTCTCTGGTAATGTTCCTGGCCCTTCTAGTGCTAATTCTGATTTTTCTGGTGATAGACCTGGTCTTGCTGGAACTAAGCTTGGAGAGAAGATGATTGATCCTATGGAAGAAGAGGGGTGGACAGAGGTCAAGAGGATAGGTTATTTGAAGAGGAAGGGGTTAGAAATTGATTCTAGGGCTTCTGAGTTACAGACTAAGGGTGGTGTTTCCCTTGGTGAGAGAAAGGTGGATGGTGATGGTGGTGGGCAATTTAATGATAATAAGGGTGCTGAGGGGTCTCATCCTCCTGGTGTTGATGGGGGTGGGCTTGAGACTGCTTCCAGTACTATTGGGGATTCCTGTTCTACTGGGTGGGTGCAGAAACAAAATGTTGAGATGGAAAGTGGTGCTATGGTTCCTTATGGCATAATTCTTGTTGCTGCTAATGTAAAAGCCTTTGAGGCCAAGATAAATGAAGATAGGAGGGCTCCTAAGTTCAAGAGGGTATCCTGCTCTAATTCCAATGTGTAGTGTGGGATGTTGGAACATAAGGGGGTTGAACTCTCCCCTTAAAACAACTAAGGTTTCAAGGTTTATTAAAACTAATAAATTGGGGGTGTGTGGAGTTATTGAGACTCAGGTGGCTGAGGTGAATAAGGACTCTGTGCGAAGGAGGTTGATGCCTACTTGGAATTGGGTCCATAATTATGCTAGTGACAATGCTGGTAAAATTTGGCTTTTTTGGGATCCTGGACAAGTTCAGATTAAGTCTATAGCAGAATTTGCTCAAATGCTTACTGTCATGGTTTATTTGAGAGATGGTAGAAGTTTTTTGTTGTGTGTGGTGTATGCCAGCTATAATGGAGTGGTGAAAAGAGGGTTATGGCAGGAGTTGAGGATGCTGGCTAGTAATTATGATTGTCCCTGGCTAGTCTTGGGGGACTTTAATGTGGTTCTTGAAGCTAGAGATTGCTCGAGAGGGGATGTGGCCAGACAAAACCTTGTGTATGAATTCAAGGATTGTGTGGAGGAGACTAGGTTGTTTGATTGTCCTTTTTCAGGTAATCACTTTACTTGGACTAATAAGCAGGATGGTGATGGAGCTAATGCTAAAAAGTTGGATAGAGCTCTTATTAACATTGAGTGGTTGGAGTTGTGTGCTACTTCCAAAGCTAAATTTCTCAACATGGGGATTTCTAACCATTCTCCTTGTTTTGTGACTATGAATGAGTCTGGAGGCTCTGGGCCTAGACCTTTCAAGTTTTTTAATTGCTGGACTGAGGAGGAGGGGTTTTTTGATATTATTGAGAGGGCCTGGCTATTGGAGGTTATGGGAAATCCTATGTTTAGGCTGGGTACTAAGCTGAAAAAGGTGAAAGCTGAGCTTCTTCTCTGGAAGAGGGAAAAGTTCAAGCTTTTCCTTTCCCAAGTGCAGGCTGCTAGGAGGACCATGGAGGAAGTGCAGGGTGAACTTCAAAGACAACCTTTCTGTCTTGCTACTAGGGCTAGGGAGAAGGAGGTTGTTGTTGATTTTACTTTCAAAGCCAATATGGAGGAGTCCATGATCAGGCAGAAGTTTAGGGTTCAATATGTGGACTTGGGTGATAGTAATACTAAATTTTTTCATAATTCTTTAAAGGAAAGGAGATCTAGAAACAATATTGCTTTTCTTTATAATGATGAGGGTGTTAAGATTTTGCAGGATGATGCTATCGCAGCTGAGTGTGTTAGCTTCTATATGCAAATGTTTGGCAGTTCTTCCTATGGTGCTGAGGGTCTTGCTGTTTTGGAAGGTATTCCTTTGGAGGGCAAGGTGTGACTGATATTCAAGCAAGGGAGCTGACCAGGAAGGTGACTAGGGATGAGATTGTATATGCCTTATCCACCACCATCCACTCTGATAAAGCCCCTGGTCCAGATGGTTTCACTTCTCACTTCTTCAAGAGGTGTTGGGAGATTGTGGGAAATGATTTTGTGGTTGTTGTCTCTAGGTTCTTATCTTCTGGCAAACTTTTAGGTGAAGTCAACTCCACTCTTGTTACCTTGGTTCATAAAAGTACTAATGCTTCCAATGTGTCTGATTTTAGACCCATTGCCTGTTGTAATGTGGTATACAAGTGTATTACCAAGATCTTAACTCTTAGGATGAAAGGGGTTATTGAGGGACTTATACATCCTTGCCAATCTGCATTTATTTCTGGTAGAGCTATCCAAGATAATATTCTTCTTGCTCATGAATTAACTAGGAATTATCATAGAGATAAAGGGCCACCTAGATGTGCAGTTAAAATTGACCTTCAAAAGGCTTATGATACCATTGAATGGGCTGCTTTGATTAAAGTCCTAGAGAAGTTTGGATTTCCTCCTCAATTTATTTCTTGGGTCCAAGTTTGTGTTTCTTCTCCAAAGTTCACTATTATGGTTAATGGGTGTTCTTATGGTTACTTTGAGGGCAAGAGGGGAATCAGACAAGGCTGCCCTATGTCCCCCTACTTGTTTGTTCTTATTATGGAGGTATTGAATGTTTTGCTTGTCAATAAGGCTAAGTGTGGTGCTCTGCAACTTCATACTAACTGTGCTAGTCCTTTGATTACCCACCTTAGCTTTGCAGATGATTGGTTAGTATTTATGAGAGGCACTTTGTCTTCTGTTATTGGGTTGGCTGAGGCTCTAGACACTTTTCATTGTTGTTCTGGGCTTAAAGTAAACAGGGGCAAGAGCACTATATATGCTTCTGGAGTTGATGAGCAAGTTTCAGATTCTATTATAACTAGGTTGGGGTTCAGTTGTGGATCCCTCCCTGATAGATATTTAGGAGTCCCTCTTATATCTACCAAGCTTAAATTTTCAGATTGTATGCCTCTGATTGATAGGTTCTGGCTAGGGTGAAGTCTTGGAAAGTTAAATTTTTATAATTTGCTGGTAGACTCACTTTGATTTCTTCTGTTATCTATGGTATGATTCAGTTTTGGTTCAATGTCTTTGTTTTGCCTCTCAAAGCTACTGATAAGCTGAATAAGATCATCATGAGATTTCTGTGGAATGGGCCAGAGCTGAAGACAGGCCATGATGTTGTTCAATGGGTTTCAGTGTGCTTTCCTTATGCTGAGGGTGGCCTTAATTTGAGGAATTTGAGGAAGCTGAATGTTGCTGCTAACTTAAGGCTTCTCTAGGACATTGTGAGAGGCAAAAACACTATTTGGGTAGCCTGGGTCCAAAGTCATCTTATCAGAGGAAGATGCTTTTGGACCATTGGTACTCCTAATGATGCTTCCTGGAGTTGGAGAAGAATTTTGCAAAATAGGAGGTTGGGGATCAAATTTGCTGTGTTCTTGGTAGGTAATGGCCAAAATATAAGCTTTTGGTTTGATAATTGGCATCCTCTTGGTGTTTTGGAGGAATATTTAAGTGCCTTCTTTAGACATGACAGCAGACTTCACAAGGAAGCCAAGGTGAGCTGCTGCATTTCAGATGGGTGTTGGGATGTGCCTATCATGGTTGTAGGTGAACTTGGCCCTATTTCCGATAGGCTGCC
Source organism: Eschscholzia californica subsp. californica (assembly GCA_002897215.1). Classification (NCBI taxonomy): domain Eukaryota; kingdom Viridiplantae; phylum Streptophyta; class Magnoliopsida; order Ranunculales; family Papaveraceae; genus Eschscholzia; species Eschscholzia californica. Next base: position 405,410 of record BEHA01000612.1, read on the forward strand.
TGAAGTGGAGATTGGTGGTGGGCAGGATTCTCTTATTTGGGCTGCTGGGGAGAGAGGTTCTTACTCCTTGAAAGGGACTTATCATGCTATAAGAGAAATTAGACCTGTTGTTGCCTGACATGAGTTGGTCTGGTTCAGTCATAGAATCCCTAGGCCTAGCTTCATTGCCTGGGTCAGCTTGAACAGATCTTTGAGAACTAAGAAGAAGCTTCATGGGTGGGGTTTGCAAGTTTCCTTAACTTGTCCTCTTTGCTGTTTGGAGGAAGAGGATGACTTTCACCTTATTTTTGGTTGTGAGTTCTCTAGGGCTATCTGGCTGAAGTTGTTGGAGATGCTTAATCTGTCTAAATCAACTTGGGGTAGCTGGAATGAGGTGGTTTCTTGGTTCATTGCTTCCTTAGCTAGGAAAGACAACATAGGCCTGCTTGGTAAGCTTTGTTTCAATGCTTGTATATATCATCTTTGGGGAGAGGAATAAGAGAGTGTTCTCAGGTACCTTTGAAGGATGGGAGTCTGTTTTCTTTAGAATTCTGTCTGATGTGAAGATGAAGATGTCTTGTGTGGCCAAGCAGGTTAGAGACAGCCCTACTGCTAGGCTGGTTGCTTCTAAGTGGAATCTCACTTGGGAGTTTGTTCCTCAACAATCTATCTTTTGTGTATGGCAGAAACCTCTTAATGGTCAATTCATGGTTAATACTGATGGGTCTTTTGGTACTTCTTCAGCTGGGTATGGTTGTGTCATCAGAGACTGTCAAGGTGAAGTTATTGTTGCTGCTTGTGGAGGTTCTAGGCCTATCTCTGTCTTGCACCATGAGCTTGAAGGTGTTGAGGCTGGTCTGGAGCTTGCTGGGACTTATGGTATGAGAAGGATTGTGGTTGCTACTGATTCCCTCCTTGTGGTTGGTATTCTTACTACGTTAGGGGTGGTTCCTCCTTGGAGATCTCTCTTCCTTTGGCAGAAGATAAAGAGGCTTATGGGTCTGTTTGAACAGTGCACTGTGAGGCATGTTTATAGGGAAATTAATGTGGTGGCTGATCTGCTGTCTAAGGCTCGGACAGATCATGGTAGAGTAGTGTTAAGCTCAATAGACCTTGGAGATGTCATTACTAAGGCAGTGTATGATGATAAGCATGGGTTTGTGAGGAAAAGAGTGAAGTGAGTGTGTATTTGCTTCTTCTTCTTTTGTAGCTTTTTAGCTTGGCTGTAGCCTTTTGGTTTTTGGTTTCTTTTTGTTAGGGCCCTGGCTCCCTTATGCCTGCTTATTATTGACAAAAAAAAAGTGTAGAGTACTTGTTCGAGGAATGGAGCAGAGAATGAGGCTGCTACTTCCTCTGATGCAGCTGCTATGCCTAATAAGGGGGATGGGCTTGTACCACCCCCTGCTCGTGCTCAGAGTTTGACACCTCTTGGGGTGTCCTCTTCAAAGAGCCCTACTCTCTCTATTAGTGCTGCTTGTGCTCAGGTACCCCTTGGGGGTTGTCCTGCTAAAAGTAGTGCTAGGGGGGCATCTGCTTCAGGTACCAAGGAGGACCTTATGGATGAAGGAGGTTGGACTGAGGTCAGGAACTCTAAGAAGACTGATGGAGCTCGTAGGTTGGTTGCTCCAATGAATCTTGAGGAGTCGGGAAAGGGAACAGCTAAGAGACAGTGTGTTGTGGATGCTTGTGGGTATATGATTGAGGGTGGGGAGGAGAAGGTTTGTCCCATTAATGTTGAAGAGGCTATGGATGAAGGACCTAGTGACCAGGATAAGGAGGGGGTTGCTACTAAGGTAGCATTGTTTAGTCAGAGTTTGGGGGTGGCTCAAGTGAGCCTAGGACTGAAGGGAAGGGGGCCTTCTCGTGTTTCCCATGATTAAGCTAGGGTGCTGGAATGTGAGGGGGGTCAATGACCCTCTCAAGAGGAAGGAGGTTATTAGATTTATTAGAAGCAATAATTTGTGTGTGTGTGTGTGTTGGTGGAGACTCATGTTACTGAGGCTAATAAAGATAAGGTGAAGCAGTTGCAACTTCCTACCTGGGAATAAACCAGTAATTATAGCTGGAACTGTTCTGGGAGGGTGTGGCTCTTGTGGGATCCTAGTTTGGTGGGAATAACTGTGGGAGATATGACTGATCAGGTTGTTCATGCCCAACTAGAGGCACTCCTGGCGCCTACCTACTCCGGGCACCCGAAAGACTAGTTGCATAAATGTTTTTCCAAATTCCGCTACAATAATAAATCGGAAATCTACGACAGATCTGTGTTATCTTACTTCATACCAACCAAACTGTTTATTTATGTTTTTGCAAATTTATTTCCTTGGTGTATTTTTCGAAAACTTCTACAAAAACTATCAGATCAATCCAAACACCGGCCTATCAAACTATAAGCACCGAGCTAACTCAGTGGACGGGACATTTCTCGCGGACAAGCCCCCACGGGACACAGACTGTGCTACGAAGGCAACAAAATCTAACTACGGATTGGCCATATAACTTCGAACTACTCTTTAAGTTTCCGCACTCCGTCAACTTAGAGAGTGGGGAACAAATTGTATGGGCCAAGCCCCAAGAAATTCACGATTAATGGGCTTACTCGGTGACCAAGCTCATGAACTAATAGCTAATGGGTCCGACCCATTTATCTTCGAGCACCCCGAAGCAACGCCAAAGTAACGAAGCACTTTCAGCCCTGGAGGAAGAAGTCCGCCCTCGCCTCCTCACTAGGGCTGAAATATGTAAGCACTTCCAACCCTGGAAGAAGAGGTCTGCCCTCGCTTCCTCAGCAACCTAAGTATGAAAGCACATCCAGCTCTGGATGAAGGGGTCCACCCTCAAATCCTCAACGGACCTCCTGTCGTATATCTGTTAGAGAGACGTTAGAGTCATTCAAGATGACAACATCCCATATATATCCGTTAGGGGGCTACAAAATCCATATTAATGGTGACGACTCATGCGTTACCACCACTAAAGATGACAACTCATTACCGAGTATCAGTCGATCGAAGACTTTATAAAAGGACCAAGAAGAAGATGATACGGATCATCTGATTCAGAGAAAATACATCGAGTACAGACTCAACATCATCATCGAATTCCCGACTAAAACACTCGATCATCTGACAACCAAGGAAGGTCGACCATTACTTTCTCTCTCTCTTGGGCGACCAGACAACCAAGGAAGGTCGACCATTACTTTCTCTCTCTCTTGGGCGACCAGACAACCAAGGAAGGTCGACCATTACTTTCTCTTTCTCTTGGGCGACCAGACAACCAAGGAAGGTCGACCATTGCTTTCTCTCTCTCTTGGGCGACCAGACAACCAAGGAAGGTCGACCATTACTTTCTCTCTCTCTTGGGCGACCAGACAACCAAAGAAGATCGACCATTACTTTCTCTCTCTCTTGGGCGACTAGACAACCAAGGAAGGTCGACCAATACTTTCTCTCTCTTGGGTGACCTGACGACCAAGGAAGGTCGGCCATTACTTTCTCTCTCTTGGGCGACCTGACAACCAAGGAAGGGTGACCTACCATTATCTCTCCTGATGAATCAAGTAGACAGGCTTCTTTATCTCTCCTAGAGGTCAGGCTTTCCTTATCTAACCCACGTGAATATTTACAAGGTCAGGTCCTTAAAGCTCCCCACTTATTTACGATACATACCCCTGGATAAGGCAAACCACTCCAGGGATGCTTCACTCAAGGAAAAACATCTTAGGCTATCATATTCTCTCTCTAATCAAGTCATTCATCCGTAGAGAGCGAGCTCCGGCCACTCTACGAGTCGTGCCTAAGCTCCGACCATTATCCAACCCAACGATAATATTTCCAAGGATATCGTTTACGTACCTTTTACTTCTCTTGCAAGCTTACTGACTTGACCGTCGGAGCCCCCTTAGGCCGGCACCATCCCGGTGTCCCCTAAGACCTCACGGTCACGTGCGTTGTTGTCTCTTTTATCACAGGTTGAGCCCAAAGACGTCGTTGGTGCCCGCAAAATTATTAACAGGTGGAGGTTCGACATCCGGTCAACGGTCCGGTCCAGCTGACTTCTTGACCCGCGATTTCTTACCCTCACAGTTACATAAATGCATTACCAAGATTTTTACTATACGGTTGAAGGGAGTTATTTATTCGATGATCAGCCCGAACCAATCAGCCTTTATTTATGGCCGTACTATTCAGGACAATATCATGTTAGCCCATGAGATTGTTCGGAATTACCACCTACCAGACGTCTCGGCTAGGTGTACGGTTAGATTGACCTTAAGAAGGCGTATAACACAGTTCGTTGGTCTTCACTATTCTCAGTCCTTGGTGCGTTTCACTTTCCAAGGATATTCATAGAATGGATACGGGCCTGTGTCACTACGTATAAGTTCTCGATTATGGTTAATGGTGAAGCCCATGGTTATTTTGATGGGAAGCGTGGTCTACGGCAAGGTTGCTCGATTTCTTCAGAATTTAAAGTAGTGAATTTGACATCATCTAACAATATGAGACTCAAACCAAATATAGATTAAGAAAGTGAAGTCATGTTTAGGGCTTTAATACAACCCTAACTCAAATGAAATTAGCTACTCATGTTTGAAAATAAATCAGCAGAATAAAAGAAAAAAATACTAGAACTCCAAATGGAAATCAGAGTTTGAAACTTCTATTCCCTTTCTCTTGCTCTTCTTCCTTGCAAAGATGTTCTATTTATAGCCTAAGTATCAATTGTTATTAACACCTCATTAATTCATCCTAATAACTTTTTAGCCACAAACTACTAACTTACAATTTAATCCACCACTTAATGTCTTCAAAATAACTTTTGTAACCTCTTTTGTAGTAATTGTCATCAATTAAACCTTAGAATGAATTCAACCATAATGTTAAAACTCCAATGAATCAGGACCAATTGTTGCACCAGCTTAACTTTGCCTCATAATTGTCTTTGGTATGTCATTTTTGCCTCATAAATGTGAGCTTTGTAGTCAGTTTTTGGCCTCGTGTGGGTACACATCTAGCTTATTTTATGAGCTTTTATATTAGCCTATAAAAAAATCGCTTAATAATAAGTAGTTTTTGTCATTTGGTAAAACATTAATCAAATGAACATGTGATATTGAAAACACAGAAACTAAGAAATCAGCAGCCTAACACGAGGAGAGAGAAAGAGTCGGGTGGAGCGTTTTCTTGTGGTCTTTTTCCGACAGCTTTATTTCCTTTTTTCTAGGGGTTTGGCAGCGGCGGCGGTGCTGGCGTTTGGGGGACAGTTGCGGTTGATGCCTCCTTCCATCTAGAGGGAGGGGATTCTGATCCTGGAGCTCAGGAATGGAAGGGGATGAAGGAGAAAGCTTCTAATGCTCATGGTGGGGGTGAGAGCTGGGCTTTTCTGTTTCGTAAGGGTGGAAGACAGTCTCGGTCTAAGTTGGAGTTCTCTCCTTCCATGTTGAATGAGGCTGGTGTTCCTGTTATTGGTCTCGAAGAGTTTGAAGAAGAGATCAAAAAATGTGAGAATCTGCTTATTGGTTCGTTTGTGGGGAATCAATTATCTTTTCATGTGGTTCGTCGGATCCTCCTTGCTCGATGGAAGTTGAAAGGTAATATGATTCTGACTATTCATGGTGACTCTGCTTATTTGAGTCGATTTTCGTAGGAGGAAGATAGGCAGAGGGTTCTAGAAATGGAGCCATTCTTATTGCTAACAGGTTGTTTATTGTGAGACCTTGGGATTTGTTCATAGAGGATGATATTGCTTCAATGGATACGTTGCATGTGTGGGTGTACCTTCGAGGGGTTCCTATGTTTCTCTGGAACCCTAAGGGGCTTGCTAGGATTGCGAGTCAGATTGAGAACCCAATAATGTTGGATGAGCCAACTGAGAAGAGAACTAGGATTGGTTATGCGAGAGTCTGTATTGAAATCTCTAAGGACTGTACTATGCCTGAGGTTCTTACTTTCATGGTGAAAGGGGAGAGGGAGTTTGAGGTACGAGTTGAGTATTCCTGGAGGCCACTAAAGTGTTTGAATTGTGGCTCTTTTGGTCATCCAGGGGGAAATGTAGGGAACCTGTTCGACGAAATGTTCAAGAGAATTCTGATGTTGAGATGGATGCAGCTGCTCATATTCCTAAAGAGCAGGGTTCAGCCAAAGTTGTTGCTCGTGCTCAAGGTCTGAAACCTCAAGAGGTCTCCCTTGCTAAGAGCTCCTCTTTCATTAATAACACTTGTGCTCAGGAGAAACTACCTCTTGGGGTGTTGCCTGCAAAAAGTGTTATTGATGAGGCTTCATCATCTTCTCCTGCACTGCCAGGGGGGTGATGGATGAGGGTGGCTGGACAGAGGTTAAATCTAAGAAGCATACAAAGAGTGAGGGTACTAGGAGAGCTTTTGTGCCTACTAATCAGGAAGGAGGAAAATTAAAGGCTTCCAAGAGACAGTGTGTAGTTGATGCTGGAGGGAAGGAAAATATGAATGTCACTGGTGAAGGAGTGGAAAATATGGATGTGGGAGATGGTGTAGGTTCTGTTGGTGTTGCAAACAGGGTTGCATTATTTGGTAAGGGAGTTGTTGGACCTCAAGGGGGGCTATTTGGAAGGGGAGAGTTCCTTCCAGAATTCTACATGATTAGTGTGGGTTTTTGGAATGTGAGGGGTCTTAATGATTCCCTCAGAAGGAAGGAGGTGGTTAAGTTTATTAGGAGTAATGGTTTGAGTTTTTGTGCTGTTTTGGAGACTATAGTGGATGTTACTAATAAAGATAAGGTTAAGCAAGTGCTTATGCCAACTTGGGAGTGGGATAATAACTATTGTTGTGATAAGTTCAGAAGAGTTTGGATTTTGTGGGACACAAGCCAGTTGTCTATCTCTGTTTGTGCTAAAACTGATCAGGTGGTGACTTCTCAAGTGAGATTGAAGGATGGGAGGTCTTTCCTGCTCTCTTGTGTTTATGCAAGGAATCTGGCCTTGGAAAGAAAGGAGTTATGGAGTGAGTTAAGAAGGATGGCTGGTATTTGTAGTGGCCCTTGGATGGTGATGGGTGATTTTAACAGTGTGCTGAAAGTGGAGGAAAAAGTTGGTGGTGCTGTGCTTCATCAAGGTGGCCTAAGGGATTTTGGTGATTGTGTGAAGGATGCTAATTTGTTTGATTGTCCTTTTTCAGGTTACTTCTTCACTTGGACCAATTCTCAAGGTGGGAATAGGTGTATTTCTGAAAAATTGGATAGGGCCTTGGTTAACATTGAATGGAGTCAAGAGTTTACTAATGCTAAGGCTGATTTCCTTAATCCTGGGGTGTCTGATCACTCTTCTTGTGTAGTTTCTCTTTTTGAGAGGGAGAAAGTAGGGCCAAGGCCCTTTAAGTTTTTTAACTATTGGACAGAGGAGGTAGATTTTTTGAAGATTGTCATGAAGGCTTGGGATTTTGAGATCACTGGAAATCCAATGTTCAGGTTGGTATGTAAGCTTAAGAGAGTTAAAGCTGCTCTTAAGATTTTGCAAAAGGAGAGATTCTCTGGCATTTCTGACCAAGTAGTGCATGCTAGAAGGAGAATGGATGAGTGCCAATCTCAATTACAGAAGAATCCTTTTTTGGAGGAGCTTAGGATGGAGGATAGACTAGCTGTAACTGATTTCTCCAAAAAAGGCCAGGATGGAGGTGTCAATGCTCAGGCAAAAATCAAGGGTCCAGAAGATTGAATTGGGGGATAGCAATACTAGATTCTTTCATGCTTCAGGATGGTATGTCATTTTTGCCACATAAATGTGAGCTTTGTAGTCAGTTTTTGGCCTCGTGTGGGTACACATCTAGCTTATTTTATGAGCTTTTATATTAGCCCATAAAAAAATCGCTTAATAATAAGTAGTTTTTGTCATTTGGTAAAACATTAATCAAATGAACATGTGATATTGAAAACACAAATAATGATTTCTCAACAACAAATAAAGTTTGTTTAAGAATTTAGTAAATGATTGTAAGATGATTATCAACTAGAGGTATACCTTCGAGGTATATTGACCAGATCTTGAGATTGAATTATAACACTACAACCAATTTGGCCACAAAAAATCAAACCGTGCAAACAAGATCATTGTGATTGTTTACCCTAAAATTTTTGTTAATGTATTGTTGATGTGACACGAAAATATCACATTTGGAGAGCCTAACTAAGTCTAATTAGTTTGTTTCGAGTATTATAAATATTATTTTATGTATTTTTCATGTTAGGTACCTATTTTAGAGTTAAACATGTAATTTAAGAATAAAGAGGGTGAATTATCACTATCATTTCATGTGCCGAAAACGAGAGAAAAAGATACCAAAGCAAATCAAATGACAAGTAGAGACAATGACGAGTCCGACGGTGAAAACGGTATTCCATTCGGAGTTCGGACAAGAAAGATATTAAAGAAAGAAGCCAAGGTCTTTATTTGAAGGCATCCTCCTTTGTTTCTAATTTGAAATAAAAGACAAGCCAAAATCCCACAAAGAAAAAGAAGAAGAAAGAAAGGAGTAGAGATTTTAGAGACACCTTTTTATGGCCCAACTCAAAATGGTCTTATAGACTTAGTCACACTTGACGAAGTCTAGGGTTTGATACAAGTTAGAGAAAGGGGTCAAAGAGGGATCTTATCCAATCTACTATTCATCATCTTCTTCACCAAGCAAGAGAGAGAAAAGGAGGGTTTCTAAGGTTTGAGTTTTTGAAGGGTTGAAAGAGCTAGAGAGAAAGAGAGAAGAAGGCCGGCCAAGCTAGTTCGGCCAAAGCTTGGCCGGACAGCAGCTCGAAACAAGGCATAGGAGCACGGGAACGGCCACACACGAGCTGCTCAGGCACGCTCACGTGAACAGCAGGGACGGGTCCTGCAACTCGTTCGAACAACAGCTCCGACCATGGGATGCGAACAGCCAGCACGGGACAGCAAGTTCGGGACTTAGCTACTCGAATCTTCAACGCACGGGTTGCACGGGACTTCACGCCACGGGGGATAGCACGGACGCGCTCGGGGCAGTAGCTTGGAGCTGGCCGGACCTTCATCTTGGTTTCTTTTTTTGTTGATTCTTCGATCATAAAACCCTCCCGTTTATCCTTGTTCCTTTTCTTTTTAGTCTAAGTTAGCATTTGATACCTAGATTGGTGGATAAGACCATTTGTTATCCGAATCACCTTCCTATCCTTGGATTGACCCCGGCTTTGTCGGGTTACTACTTGATATCTCCTCTTGGGTGTGCAACCTTTCGGGTGCATCAATTGTACATCACTAACCAGATGAATGTCAAAGCATACAAGAGTTTCTCACTCTAACAAAGAATTTGGAAAGAAAGCTTGAATTAAAAACTTACAGCAACCTTCACAAAATCCTTGGCAAAATTTAGAGAGAAAGCTTAATTAAAAAACCTACAACAACTTGGGGCAAAACCCTCGGCAAAATTTATCACCATAATTTGATCAAAAGACTCTTCAATCTATTATGGCAACCTTACACAAATTTTTTTTTTATTATGATAAGCGGGAGGAGCCCGAAACGAATACAATGAAATAAGAAATCAAAAAAACAGCAAAGATGTCAAATTACATCATCTCATTAGCCCCACCCTTTCCTCATTCTCATTGTTCCTCTAGAGTCCGCATTAACGATATGGACTAATTACACCGGAAGTTGACTAATATTCAAGTGAGTCACCCCCGGTCCGAGCTTCATCTTCGACAAGAAATTTGCAGCCTGATTGGCTTCTCTATAGACATGAAAAACTTGAAAACTCTGAAATTGACTCCGAAGCCTCTGAACTCTCTTCCATAAACGCCTCGCCCTCCATGGTAATTTCTGATGTGGTTTTGCAAGAAGTAACTTGATATTCATCGAGTCAAGACCAAGTTCAACTTCCTGCAATCCGGCAGTAAGTGCTAACTCCAACCCCAACTCAACACCCTGTAGCTCATGTATGAAAATAGTCTGCCCGTCAACCTGACCTGTGGCTGCTCTCACAACAGTCCCCTCCGAGTCTCGAATAATGGCTCCATACCCCGCATCCACCTCGTTCAATGCACCATCCGTATTAATCATATATCTCCCTGCCGTCGGCCGAGTCGATTTGCATGAAGTGTAAACCGGCTTTTGGAGATAGATAGTAAGATTCCAGCGATCGATGGTTCTCCGGTTCTCCTCCGTATCTTCAAACCGTTTGGTAACGGTATTCAGCTTGATCCTCACTTCATCACAAATAGTATGTATAATCAACCCCGGTGGCATGACATTACTTCTAAATACCCTATTATTCCGCTCCTTCCAAATATGATAAACATAGGCATTTAGAAGCAAACGACCCACTCGGGCAGCGATAGAAAGCCCACTCGGGCAGCAAACGTCCTGTCTAGGTTCTATGATAAACCTTACACAAACTTTGTTTTTATTCAAGCTAATTTGGCACAATTTAGAACCCTAATTTCTTCAACCATTATGACAATCCTAATAAGAGGGTTATAGAAACTTACAGCAAACTTGAATTGGATCAATCCATTACAACAACTTTGGCAAACCCTAGTTGTTGAAGACTTGAAAAATAAAAAGACTTGAAGAGGAATAAAGAAGGATGAAATGGTAAGAAAAAGTTTTGATAAAAAAGAAAAAAAAACCTTTTACGTTTTGAGAACACCGTGGTCCCTGGACGGCTTTCCGAAAAAGCTACTGCAGAAGCCGCAAATTTTCGGCTTTTGCTTTTTCCAAAAAATGAACTTTTTTGGCTTATAAAAAGCCCCAACTTATTTCATCTAAACAGAAAATGTTTTCAATAAGCGCTTAAAATCAGCTAAAAGCTAGATTTTAGCTTATTTTAAGCTGAACCAAACGAGGCCTTATTTTTGTTGAACAAAAATAGTTTTTATAGCTACTTAAAATTCACTTCTTCCAAACCTACATACACAATTTATTTTGCCTTTTTGGTAATGAAGTTAAAAAATAAACCAATTTATCTCACATTTAAAAAACTTACCAATTTAAAATAAATCAATATATAAACTAAAAGTTATCTATTTAAAATTCAATATATCACATAATACATACCAATTTCAACTTAAACCAATATATATCATGTAAAACTTATCAATTTAAAAATCAACCAATATGTCACATAAAACTTACCATTTTAGAAATAAAAGAATATATGACATAAAACTATTAATTTATCACATAAAATTTACCAACTTAAATGTATACAAATGTATCACACAAAACTTAAGTGTAATTTATTTTAAATTTGTCAACAGTTGGTAGTCCAAGGTGTTGACATAAACTCCAGAAACCCCTGGAGGTCCCAGGTTCAAATCCCAGAGAAGGTGGAGTCTTTGGTTATTTGAAATGTGATTATTAGGGTATCAATAATAATGTAGATGGGCTTTAGGCCATAGTTTAGATGGGCTTCAGGCCATAGTTTCGATGGGCTATAGGCCCGGTTTGATTGAGTTTGTATGGGTAGTAATCGAGCTTATCACATCTATGATGTATCAATACCAATTGTAATGGAATTACCAAAAAAAAAAAAAAAAAATTATTTTAAATTTGTATCAGAGCTCTCTAAGTCCAAGGGATTACAAAAGTAGAGGACAAACTGCCCCACTAACTGGACACGGGTTGGCGGTTCAAGATCCAGTCTCTGGTTGGAACAGGGTACAAGCTAACTTGGCCCGGCCCAGTGTGGGACTATTTCGATTCGGATTCGTTGGGCCCAAACCCGAGAAGCACCAATACATGTAACTATGCCAAATGAAGAATTTCTTAATATATGTCAATATTTAGAATTGTGAGTACATGAAATTCATATGAATAGACAAAGTAAGAATAAGTCTATTAGTACTTCATTGTTATACATGTCGTCTTTGAATACAAATAAGGATGAACAAAAGAGGGATGGAGATTAGAGGCTTGAAACGTGTACTAGGTACACTTTCCTTAAAGCATTATTTGCCCCCTCTCGCTCGAGATTACTTGAAGGTTACAAGGCAAATTGCTTCCCAAGATATGACAAGCCTTTGTGAAACTACACCAAGTAACTTGTGGAGATTTCACTTAAGGAGCATTAGAACATAATGAGGATGGCAAAGGTTTTCCCGTATTGTTTCTACATATTGTTTCATCATTCATCTAGTTTGTTTAGAGAAAACTTTATTTATAGAAAACAAAGAGACATTTTTCAAGTAGAAAATTTTTTCACAAAAAGAGATATCTCTCCATATAATTTATCAAAAGATATAACTATTAGACATAAATTTCAAATTCAAATATTATAAAAATTAATTTCTGATTTTATAAAATATATTACTTAATAACTTGTCCAAAATTCCAACAATCCCCCACTTGGACAATTATTAATAAAATTCCTTTGCCAAACTAAATATATTAGTATTAATGCATAAAGTATGGTATCTTTCGATTTGAACCATACCTTAGTGTAAGTGCACAAAGTTTTATCGAAATCCCAGGTAGCTTGTAGCTTTGAACCAGTTATTCCTTGTGATAAAACCGGTAACACCACACACACAATTCATTTGTTCTTTTGCTCCACACTTTTCTCGCTTAGCACTTATATGGCCATGTGCTTCTTGGTTTCATGAACTCTCCTTAGATAAACTCTAAATCTAATGAGAGGCGGCACCACCTCTAAGTTCACATAGTTGAAGTTCTTCCAGTATCTTTGCTACTTTAGAGATACTTGTCTTTGACTGAACTTCATTAAGAGTTTTAAACTCAACCTCAGTCCGTAGCAACCAACACTTATCATCCTAGATAGGGTTAGATAATAATATTTTAAGTGTTGAAATAAGTCACTTATCATTGACTTGTTGTTACCCATTGAATCTAAGACTAGTCATTTCCTAGTGTTAGATTGGGTTGCCGTCAATGGTGACTTTTATGTAAAGAGTTTCAACCCCACCTCTCTAGATGTTAAATTACCTCTCGTCAGAGGTTTAGTAAATTGATTTACTAAATGGCCTCAAATATAATAAATTATAATTCCATCATGAATTATGTATTTCACATAGACGTCTACATTTTTATTTGCTTTATCATATGTACATATTCAAGTGACTTGTCACTATTATAAACTTTTCTCAAAAATTTTCTCATATTTTCATATTGATATTAGATTCCAAAATAAAAGAAGCTAATTATATTCAACACATTTTAACATGTAACAACAATCCTCTTGATATTAGATTGGCCACTCTAATGTCAAGATTGTTACCACTTTGTTGATAATGATTTTCTAAATCTCATAAAAATCATAATCTCAATATATGAATATATTATCTCTTTCAAGTATCATCTCATGAAAATGAATTACTCCCACTATTTTATACATCAGTTCATCTAGATTCCTGAAGATGATTCCAAACATGACAGGTTAACTTTCTAACCACCACTATTTTCAATAAGTAAATTCTTTTATGTAATCTTCTCCCGACTTACAAATATAAATTTATTAACTCCACTATTTTCAGTATGGGAGAGTACCCACAAATAGATTGTGGGTATATTATAGTACTAATGTTCTTTTCTCATATCATGATTAGAATAATCATGAAATATATATAAAATAAATAATGTACTTTTGGAGATGAAGGATATAAGTTACATTCATTCACAACTTCATCCACAAATTTCTCCAATATAATACCAAATACAATAATGATATAATGTTGTATCTGCCAATACCCCCTCAGCTTCACTTTCATTTCCTATACTGATTTTTTTTTTTTTACTATGCTCTCTCACAAGCATAATCTCTTAATATTTATAGTCATGTTCATATATGATATCTCATGAAAATTCATCAACTAACCCCCACTGTTTTGGGTATGTATTAGTATAATATCATTTTATACTATCTTAGTGGATTCACAAAAGAAAAACAAAAAAAACTTGGAAGTTCTTTCCAAAATTCTCCTGTTTCATAAGTATCTTATATGCAATAAGTTACATATAACAACCTCTTTCAAGCATAAAGATTTGAAACTCTTTCATTATACCATTTCAATATATGTACAATTGTAGTTTAATATGAACCTCACATTCATATACCGTATTGCATAGATTACATCCCTATCATCACACATTATATATATGGGAATTATATTTGATGTTTGTAAAATTGGTTATGAATCTTATGTACCATAATCCCAGAAACAGTATCATATAAAATGACAAATAAGTGTTAAGGTTCGTGATATATGAATGACTCAACGATGCATTCCAACACACAATATACGTAGATGAATAAAAAAGATTCAACTAGTAATAGGGTAACGTCGTTCACTTGTTATTAAAATTAGACAAACAACTCAGATTGATTTAATATAGAAGCATACCTTTGTCTAGATTGGTTCCGAGGAGTGTTTCAACAGATCCATCTTTATTGTTGGGTCCATGAAAACTTTTGTTGCATACCTTCACGATCCCTTTAAAATTAAATGGATGGACATATGACTCCAACACAAACTATTGACTCACAGAGATGTTCTTGTCAATTGCAATATCATTGACCGGTTGGCATTTTGCACCTATCCATTCTTTGTCTTCAAATTAAATTTATAAATATGAGGAGTTATCTCACAATTCAATAACACCCGCACCAACAATATCCACTCATTATAAAGTAAACCGAACAGTCACTACTACAAACCGTCAATACAAAATTGGAATTAAGATAATAGTCAGTGGTGTAATTAATCAAATGGTTTCAAATTAAAAACAGAAGAAACAAGACTTATCTATGTTTTGCTGGATGAATCCCATATGTTAATCCACTTGCAATGCACCAAGTTGCAGCATATATGTAATTATATGAACCAATCGAGTACTGGCACTAGGATGATTAGGATGTAAAGTATCCTAATAGTTGAAATTAATGTGAATACTGCATTCCCTTTTCACGACTTAAAGATATGAATATGTTTGTCTCTACCCTTGCAGATGAATACTTGTCCTTTCAATCTAATTTTTCCCACGAATTAATAGTGGATTAATAGTGGAGTATCATCGTAATCAAATGACACACTGCACCAAAGCTTGACATATATTTTTCTTTTAATATTAGTCTCTCTCTCCATCAAATAATGCTTTAAGATTGTTATACATGTCGTCTTTGAATACAAATAAGGATGAACAAAAGAGGGATGGAGATTAGAGGCTTGAAACGTGTATTAGGTACACTTTCCTTAAAGCATTATTTGCCCCCTCTCGCTCGAGATTACTTGAAGGTTACAAGGCAAATTGCTTCCCAAGATATGACAAGCCTTTGTGAAACTACACCAAGTAACTTGTGGAGATTTCACTTAAGGAGCATTAGAACATAATGAGGATGGCAAAGGTTTTCCCGTATTGTTTCTACATATTGTTTCATCATTCATCTAGTTTGTTTAAAGAAAACTTTATTTATAGAAAACAAAGAGACATTTTTCAAGTAGAAAATCTTTTCACAAAAAGAGATATCTCTCCATATAATTTATCAAAAGATATAACTATTAGACATAAATTTCAAATTCAAATATTATAAAAATTAATTTCTGATTTTATAAAATATATTACTTAATAACTTGTCCAAAATTCCAACAACTTCATTGGTAAAGAAGAATATGATGAGCTAGGGTTTTTTTTTTTTTGATATGAAGCAGATGGATGGTGGTTGAGGAAGAGATGCACCCAGGTGCCCTTTTTATAGTGTGGAGTTGGGACAACCTATTCTCTGTATTAAGAATTCGGTCCGAAATACACTTAAAAAGAGAGCAAGACAGGCACTAAGGCAACACAAACATTTCATTCATAATTAATAAACATGACCAAACATAATCCCTCCCTTTGATTATTTTTTTCACTAGACATAACAGAACATAAAAGAGAGGAAGAGCACAACTTGCAAAAACAAGACAAAAGAAAAACCAGAACATAAACTAGCAAGAGAGGCCGGGGTTGTTTGGTCACGATCTTTCTCCATGCATTAAGGAGAATCATTTCCCTGGGAGAATGGGGGGCGGCGACGACAACATATCTTCACAACCCTGTTGCAGCAATGGCTGTACCCACGGCCTTGGCCTTCAACGCGTGAGAAAATGATGAACATGATGATCATCATGAGGATGAAAAGCATGGATAAGTTGAAGTTGTTGATTGACTTCATTTTTAAAGAAGAATATGATGAGCTAAAGTTTTTTTTTTTTTTTTTTTGATATGAAGTAGATGGTGGTTGAGGAAGAGATGCACCACCCCAGCTGCCCTTTTTATAGTGTCGAGTGGGGACAACCTATTCTCCGGTATTAAGACTTCCCTACCAAAACAACAACACTGGAAAGAAATTACCCAGCTGGTTTACGCATTTTTTTTTCAATGCCTATATAAAGACATAGTAAGGATACTGGCCCAACTAATGACCTAATGTTATTTATAACTCAGGGTCACGTCATAAAAAATCAATGCCCATCTTCTCTACCTCTTTTCCCAACCCACTGAGGAATCCAACAGCCACTTAGAAGAAATTAATCCTCAATATACACATACAAAAATAACAGGGCCTGACCCGGAGTTCAAAGCGAGCAAAGCCTCGCTTTGGCCACCATTTTTTAGGGCCCCCAAACGCTTGTCCTCAACAAGAAATTAAATGTGAACCATTGTGCTCATACCAATTTTATAGGCCACCCAGTTGGGTGAGATTAAAAAGAGTGGCCACCAACTAAACATATGAGTATTTGCATTATAATGCATCAATTTTTGTTATATGCACACGTTTGTACCTTGATTTGTACACGGAAATTCTTCATGTTCGTACATAACAAAAAAGGTGCAGTGCATATTAACTTTTGCGAAGTTTTATAGTGGCCTCCTATAAGTGTTATAGGAGCCTCCTTATTTCACAAACTCTCCCTCAAATTTGCCTCAAGGGAGGCGCCTTTAAAACTACTTATAGGGGGCGCCTTTAAAACTACTCCTAACTTTTTTATACAGCAAAATTTTATAGGGCCACATTTTAACAATTTGTTTTAGGCCACCACAATGTCAGGGCCGGCCCTGCTAGCTAGCTGTAAAATCATACGACTAAATAGAAGACTTGGTGAAAGTTTAGAATCCTTTGTCTTAATAAAATAATACATACATATTTCTCTCTACGATTCTATATGATATTTTCTTACAATACTAAATCGTACAAACATAATATATTTTCATCGTCGATATATTATTGATCCACTAAAATTATTCTCTTTATATTGTTTTCATGTATTACTACTAGAGTTGAGTAAACCACAACACTCCAAATATTAAATATCAAGAATTTCTTAATTCCCAAGAATGCACAGTTGAATGAGTTATAAGGTTAAACAGGGGAAAAGGGATATGCTTACATTACTAGCACAAAAAGCCATATCATTATAATTTTAATGCCTACTTTCAAACTTTTTGGGCGTTGGGGGACAAAAAATTCCACTTGGGCTTTTATACTATTCTAACCAATTAATTGGGCCGGCCTTCCTCGATTCGGCCACGAAATTGAAGGGCCTCAGTTGACGGATGTGCCTGTAGAATTTTTTTTAAACTAAGTTTGAGTTGTGCTCTTGTGGGTTTCTCAGGCCCATTTTTTCCTTTTTCATAACAACTGGGCCTTTACCTCCATCTTCCTTCAAATGTTCTACATTCTCCTCACTGACTCATTTCTTTTTGACGACATAAACATTGCAAGATTTTATGGTATAACATTATATAACATTTCAAACTATCTTCTAATTGGAAATCCTACTTCTGCTCATATGATATATGAAACTATAAGCGCAAAATTTAAAATGGCGAGAATACAAATTATATCCAGTGCTCCAAATATTTGAACCGTAACTTATTCATTTGATTACACTTATAATAACTCAGGTTATAATTCGTCTTTTATTACAAAAAATATATAAGAGTTGTAGTAATGATTATTAACAGTTGTAGTGTAAAAAGAAAGGGAAAAAATTGAAACCTAAGTGAAAACTTGGAAAAATATAAAAAAGAAAATACGTTTTTTCCAATATGCTGTATTTGCCCCAAAAGTTTATGCCAAACCAAACATGATCGTGCTTGGAACTTTAATTGGGAACAAAAAGAAAGAAGTTGTTTTTGGCACAAATAATTAAGCCTAACTAAAAATGACCTTGCTTGGAACTCTAATTGGGAACCAAAAAAAAAAAAAACCATGTCACTAGGTAGTATACTCTGAAGTCTCGAGCACATGACCTCTCGGCGAAATCGCCTCCCAACTTATTGAGCATTGGGGCAAATTAAAAGGCCTGGTGGTGTGATATGGGATTCCGCGGTGGTGGTAGTGTGGAGAAAGGAAGAAGAGATGTGTTTAGTGGTGGCGGTGTGTTATGGGGTGTTCAATGGTGATTGTGGGAGTTCAGTAGTTCAGTGGTGGTGGTGTGTTCGGTGGTGATGGTGTGTTCAGTGATGGTGGTGGTGTGTTCCGTGGTGGTGGAGTGTTTGGTGGCGGTGGTGTGTTATGTGATTCAGTGGTGGTGGTGGTCTATTTCGTGGTCTGAGATGGTGGTGGTTTTATGGTTAGGTCATGGTGATTTCCTAGTAGTGACGGCGGTCTTTCAGTGGTGGCACCAATTTTCTGGTGATGGCGGCAGTGGTTCTCTTGTTTGGAGGCAATTTATGTTCTAGTACAATAAATTGCGTGGCCTTTAGGGTCTTTTCATTCTCGATCTTGATGATTTTTTCATTTTCGACCTTTAGGGTCTTTTTATTTTGTTAGTGTCTTGTTAATTCCTTTCCCATCATGAACCACTTTACGATCGAAAGTTCTGTGTAAAACTTTACTTATGTAACTCTCATGTAGTTCTAAGAGGAATAAATATTTCTTACCAAGTAATGTTGTGGATTGATATTTTTACTTATGAATGTAATTATGATGTTATTAAAAAAATTAAAGGGCCTCATTTGGAAAGGAGTGCCTGTAGAATTTATTTCAAACTAAGTTTTAACTTGCGGTCTTATGGGCCACATTTCGGCATTCCTTATCCAAAGCTCTTTTACAAGTGAAAGCTATCGGAGTGAAGGTCGTCATAAAATTAAAATGACTTTCTTTCGAAATAATCTTCGTGCCTTTGTTTTATTCGAATGATTTTTTTTCGAAATAATCTTCGTGCCACTGTCATTGCTGGTGCACATGCTTCCGAACTCCAAAAAGTATTACATATCCCATCCATACATAAGAATCTCATATCTATTCAAAATCCACTAAGGAAAATTTCCAAACAAAAAAGTTTCCTAATTCTTTTAATTGTTTCCAAATCAATGTCTATTGGGACATTATAAAAAGAGGACCAAGCCAATACAATAAACACGCCTCCACCACCAACATTGAGTGCAATTTTAGAGGAGCAATACAAGAGCAATATTAGCTTCTTTTGAGTGTCAATTTTGGGAGATTCAAGGGCTATATCGAAGACAAGTTTTGGAGAAAGACGAGAGGAACGGGCTTCATCAAATATCAATTCGATTTTATCTTCTTCACTCTTTTCCTTTACTTGTTTATCATTAATTGAACCATGTATTTAATATCCATGGGTTTCTAACTCTTCCACTAGGATAGATGATGAAACCCTAACATGAGTATTTGAATTCTAATATCATATTTATTTTATTATCTCTTGTTAATGTGCTTAAAGTTTAAAATTAATCGTACTTCGGTTAGTCTAATAAACTAACAACTTGGATTGGAATTGCAATATATTTTAAGTGAGTGGGTTATGAGTTTTGATCATTGTTAAAGTGTTTAATTGTCCTATTTTCCGAAAATTGAAGATTGATTTCTAACAATTTTTGAGTTATCAAAAGAGGGATAATAATTTGAATTAGATATTAGATTTGAATATGATTGTTAGTGGTGAATTCCAATATCCTAGATTTACCAACTTATAGTTTTCATCACAACTTTATTTTGTTTTCTAAGTTTCAATTTTTAGTTTTCCAAACATCTTCCCAAAATCAACTATTTTCTTTCCTAGTTTATTAGTTAGTTATAGGTTTAGACTTAATTCCGAACATATTCTCGTGGGATCGACTTCGTAATACATACCATATTCACATACGGTTCGTGCACTTGCGAGTTTTAATTTAGTCTAGTTAGTCTATTATTTAGGTTCACTAGATTTCACATCAAGTTTTTGGCGCCGCTGCCGGGGATTTGTTTTTAGGAATTGTTTCTAAATTTTGAATTGATTCTAAACTAGTTAGTTTAGGAATTTATTTGCTTTCTAAAAAAAAAATTCACAAAAATATTTTATTTCTAGATTTTTTTTTTTAGGAGCTTTCTAAATTTTGGTTATTTGTGATTGTTTCAGATTTAGCAAAAAAAAAAAGCCTCGGATTCGAACACCTAGAGGGAATAGTGGTCAGGGTCGTCTGCAAAGGTCATCGCCCGTCTAGAAAGGGAGGTAATTTTTCTGATCACCCACGAATCTCCTGTAAGTGGGTAATTGTGTGAATTTGTTTGCCTCATTGTTTTACCGAACTGTTTAGTGTAAGCATTTTAGTAAGGGCACAAAACCCAATTACAAGATAGGAGTTCGGATTTCATCACCGTCCTCTTACCCATTTAGGAAACAACATTCGCGATCCTAAGCCTCGTTAATAATTAAAATCTGATTTAGACAGTGACCCTAGGGTATCGAGCTCATAGGACCTTCATAAAGAACTCAGGAACTCGATTTTTATCTGGGCATTCTCAGAGGAAAGCGTGTGAGCAATTCTTGTCAAAAATGCCGCCTCGAGAAGAGGAAACGCTTGCCAAAGGAAGACGGTTGTTACAACGTTCATCGTTGGCTGTCTTCCTGGAGAATTGTTTACCGTCTACTTTGATCGAGTAACCCTTATAACAGTCATAGTTCAAGTGTTGTGGCGAAGTAGGAACTGTCTAGATTACTAGGCAAATCTGCGAGCCATTCACTAAATCTACGTCCAATAACTTGTTGCTAAATTCTGTTTAGGTTGCTTGGTGGAGTCAGCTTGATTGTGCCTGTTTCCTTAGGATCTTCGTAGTGAATCTTTGATTTTCGGAAAAAAAATTCCTTTCTCTGTCCGTGTCAGTTTAAGCCACCTAGACCTCGTGATCTCTTAGGTCGTTTCATTAAAAGAGATCAAGGAGGTGAAATTGTTGAAGTAATGGGTGAGAACATAGATCAACGTAGGATTGAGAATGCTCCACTAACCCTAAGAGAGTACATGTACCCCACAAGGACAAGTCGTCCGTCGTGTATTCAGTTGCCTATCACCACAACTCATTATGAGCTAAAACCGGGTATGATCCAAATGTTGCCTATTTTTCACGGTGTGGAAAATGAGAATCCCTATCACCATATTAGGGAATTTGAGGAAATTTGTTCAACCATGAAATATAGAGATATGTCTGAGGATGAGTTAAAACTGAGGTTGTTTCCCTTCTCATTGAAAGAGAAAGCTAAATCTTGGTTGCACGCTTTGCAACCCGAGTCGATCAGTCATTGGGAAGAGTTAACCACGACCTTTCTGATGCACCCGAAAAGGTTACACACCCAAGCGGAGGTATCAAGTAGTAATCCGGCAAAGCCGGGATCGATCCAAGGATAGGAAGATAGTTTGGATGTCGAAGGGTCTTATCCCCCGGTCTAGATATCAAATGCCAACTTAGACCAAAAAGAAAAGGAAACAAAGATAAATGTGGGTTTTAGATTGTGAGAGTAACAAAACAAGATAACTAATGAAACTAGACTAAGCAATAAAGTAAACGGGCGAGAGAGATTCGAGAGAAGAGTCGGAGGAACAAGAGTCGGGAGATGGTAAGATTCGATTCGGGCAACAAATAGGCGAGAGAGGTGTCGAAGTCCGGGAATCCATAATAATAAACCTACGACTACGTATGATCCAATCTAATGCGTCGAAGTATAATCGATGTTCGACTCCTAAAGTAGATGTTTCTAAGTAATACGTATATCCGGAGATCATACTTAGTCAAACAAACGCCTAATTCGGTTAATCCCGAGTCAACGAAAGTGTCGCCTAGTCGCCTAACTATGTGAAGTGCATGATAGGACACATGAAATTATGACTTAGACTACTATCGATATCGAATACCTCGTTTCGTCTATTAACTATGTGAAGTGCTTGACAAGACACATGAAAATACGATCAAAACGATAATCGAATCAAATGAACATCAATTCATAATCAAAACATCAAATCATATTAAACATTATCACAAATTCATCACATTTCATCTCATATAATCGACACACTTGATTTAGCTAACATGGTGAATAAGTAATAAATGAAAAGAAGATGATGAGAAATCCCCCTTTTTCGATGTGGCTCGAGGCTAGGTTCGTCGAGAAAATGAGTCTCTAAGTGTAGTCGATCTCCCCGTAGCGATTTTCTGGATTTCCCTTTAATAGTGCACTTTGGGTGTCCCCGAGCAAAAATCAGATTTCCCCATAGCGACCACCATCATCTTCTCCATTTTTCACCCAAACTCCATTAAAGCTTCATCAAGCTTTCTCTCTCTAAAGATTTCTTACCCAAAATCAAATCAAACTTCATGGGAAGATAGATCAAGACATGGGGAGTAAAAGCCCTAAGGTTTCGGCTCAAGAAAGTTGCCGGAAAACCATGAAAAATCCGATCAAGAAAGCTAGGTTTCCGGCCAAAAATCATCAAAATCCGGCCATGGCCTTTTATTCCAAGCTGTCCCGTGCCCCGTGTGCGCGTCCCATGCACGTCCGAGCCGCAGCCGCATCCCGTGAAGGCGTCCCGAGCTCGGAGAAGCTTGCAGCCCGAGCTGCTGAGCTGCTGTCGCTGCTGCTGTTGTGTACGCCCCTGCCGTGCCGGAGCTGCTGCTGTGCACGTCTCTGCCCGTGCCGAGAGCTGCTCCGGTGCTCTACCTTCTAGGATGCAGCTCGGGCTGCTGTTGTGTGCTGTCCCGAGCTGCTGTCCCGAGCTGCTGTCCCGAGCTGCTGTCCCGAGCTGCTGTCCCGAGCTGCTGTCCCGAGCTGCTGTCTCGTGCCGGCCATGGTGCCGGCCAACTTGGCCGGCACCCCTCCTTCTCTTGCCTTCTCTTTCTCTACCAAACCCTCCTTCAACCCTTGCTTTTGGTGATGAAGAACCAAGAAAACCCTAACTTTCTCTCTCTTCCTCCCAAAACTTCTTGATTGATTGAAATGAAGAAGGAAGAAGATGAATAGTGTATTTGACTCAAACCCTAGACTTAGTCAACCTTGACTTTGACTCAAACTTGAGTCCATTGGGTGCCTCCAAAATCTCTTCCTTCTTTCATCTTCTTTGGGCTTGGGTTTTAGACTTGGGTTTTAATCTTCACTTGGAAGTCAAGAGGGTGCCTTCTGGAATTATAACCAAAGGAGGGTGCCTTCATAGAATCCTTGTTTTAAGACCGAACCTCGACTTCTTTCTTTCACAACTTCCCCGTCCGAACTCGGAATTGACTTCCGTTTTCACCGTTTGGCTCGTCTTTGACTCTTCTTCTCATATGGTTTGCTTGAAGTCTTTTTCTCTCATTTTGGGTACATGAAATGATAGTGATAATTCGCCCCCTTTATTCCGAATTCCATGTTTAGCTCCAAATATGGTACCTAAACAAGAAAAACACATAAAATATTATTGATAACACTCGAAAATGACTAATTAGTCTAAGTTAGGCTCTCCAAATGTGACATTTTCGTGTCACATCACTTTCTTCAAAAGTTCTTCCCTAAACACAAAACCGCTACCATTAGGCAAAATCTTGTAGGTTTTGTGCAGCAAGATGGAGAGTCCCTTAGTAGCTATTTAGAGAGGTTTAACGACCTCCTCTTACAATGCCCTCACCACGGTTTCGAGAAAATACGATTAGTCCAGATTCTCTATGATGGACTAGATTATCAAACTAAAACCATGGTTGAGTCATTCTGCAATGGTGAATTTGTGAATAAAACAGCGGAAGAGGCAATGTAGTACCTCTATGATGTGGCAGAGATATCTCACCAATGGGAACCCTTTAAAGAGTCTAGGAGGACTGTAGCTAACAAGGGGGGCATATACCATATAGAATCCCATCCAGCTTTTGTCGATTTAACAAAAAGATTAGAAGCCGTTGAAATAGGTAAACAAAAGTCTTCTGTCGAGTCTAGGGGCACACCAAATCCGATTATGAGTGTAGGAAATGAACCAGTAAGTTACTCATGTTCGGTTTGTGGAGATCCTACACACACGGGTAACCGATGCACCTTATTCTTTAGTGAACATGAACAAGCCAATGCTCTTTATTAAAATCAAAGGTATGAGAACAAACAAAGGTTTGATCCATTCTCTAACACCTACAACCCAGGGTGGAGAAAGCATCCTAATTTCTCATGGTCCAACGCACAAACTCATATCACTCAATCTGAGAATATTCTTACTCCTCCCGGTTTTCCTAAAGAAACAATTGTGCAAAACCCTCCTACTCAACAAAAGTTGTTGTCTTTAGAGGAATCTCTATCATTACTCGCCCAGAGTAATGCTCGGTTCCAAGAAACAACAACTCAGATGATGAACTCCCAAGCTCAGTCCACTCTAAAATTAGAGGCACAAATAGGTCAATTGGCTAATACACTAAGTGCGAGGGAACCAGGTAAATTCCCTAGCCAACCTCAACCAAACCCAAAAGGAGTGTTTGAAAGTAGTTCTTCAAAGACAAAAGAACAAGTATTGACAGTCACTACACTTAGGAATGGAAAAGTTATAGGTGAGGAACCTGAAAAGTTTAAAACTACTACCTCACCCACCAAAGAGTTGATAGATAGAGAGCTACCTTCTAAGGGTATAGACGAGTGTTCACCTGAGAGAATCCGTACCATTCCAACTCTTTTTCCTGAAAGGTTAGCTGCGGATAGAAAGGGTTTTTCTAACTGAAGTAAAAATTAGCATTCCACTACTTGATGCAATCAAGCAGATTCCTGCTTATGCAAAACTCCTAAAGGAATTGTGTACTGATGGGCCTAGAAAGTTTCCTAAATAGGTCACCACCCGCAAGTATACGGGCGTCAAGTGATAATTCCGGTAAGACCGGTTCGTTCCTCAGAGACTAAGTGAAACCTATTCTAAGACTTGGAAGTAACTCGGTTTTGTTTGAAAATTGGTTTTTGTGGTTTTGGTGATAAAATAATAAAGAACAAAATAATAAAACAAATAATGATACAAGGAACTCAAATGGAGGAAGTCCTAGGGTTTTTGAATCCACCAAATAATCACTTTTAACTACACGAAATCAACCGACTAATTCTCTATTTTTGTAACTCGGAATTTCAGATAATGAACTATCTTGATTCCGGGAGATATCTTCGTGTATAACCGATGAACTATAATATAATTGTTTCGTTTTGAAAAAGAGATCTCTAAACTATTATCTATCAATTAATAAGTATACATCATCAAATGATTTAACCTAAGTATGATGCATCAAATCCAAAAGCATAGACAATGAAGAGAAAATCAATTTAACTAATTAAAACAACTTGGACTTTGAAGCATGATCGAGAGAATTAACCAAATACGATTGTGTCTCTTAAAAGCTCAAAAATGACTTTCATTCCAAAACCCTAGAAGGAGATTTAACTACTCATGCTCATTAGAGATTTCATAAATAGTTTCATTAGTAAAATTAAAAGCAACATAATTGAAAGAGAGATCACCAAATAAGAGATTCCTTGATAAAGAAGATGATGACCATTGATGAAGGAGATGGGTTAACAAACTTTTCAACACTCTCTCTCTCTCTCTCTCTCTCTCTGTTTCTGTTTCTTCTATCTCAGAAAAGAAGAGGAAGTCCAACTTAATGAAATTATTTTAACAATACAGAAAAGAGGGAAGAAGAAAATATGATGAAGGACAAATTGTTTCTTCTCTTCTCAATTGCTCACTCTCTACACTTCTCTCTATAATAGAAAAAAAACAGAGATTCTCTCTACAATTCTCTCCTCTTTATAAAAGAAGAAATAAAAAGACAACAGAATTGCTTCCTCTCTCTCTCTTTTACAGTATTCTCTTTATTTATCTCTGTTCTTCTCCTTCTCTCTCTCTCTCTCTCTAATATTTCTTTAAATGCCTAGAGAAGAAGAAGAAGAACTCTTAAATCACTCCAAGTTCAGCTCCCCAAAGATGAGATACCCTTCATAAGCTCCTGTTTGTTCTCTTTTATAAGAGATGAAATCCAGGATCTTCAATTTGATTTCTATAAGAATTTCTATAATGAGAGAAGCAGTCAGAAAGAGAAGAATACTCTCTGTAGCAGATTTGATGTTGATTTCTTCATGGTTCTCTCTCTAAAATCTTCCATAGAAACAGAAATACCCAACTCCTCTTCATACTCATTCGAATCTTTATCTCCTCTTTCCTTTCGACTCTCTACATAAAATATCAACTCAATCCATCTCTCTCTCTGTTAAATATATCTCAGAAGATCTCTCTCTCTTTTGGTAATGAGAATACCTCTTCTGAAATTGAAAATAGTGGAGAGAAGGAAATAAAATCATCTTTAATCTCTCTAAATCTTCTGTCATAGCTCATGGAATCCCAGCTCTCAATCAAACTCTATAATCTCTGCAAATAGAGAATAGAG
Organism: Eschscholzia californica subsp. californica; assembly: GCA_002897215.1. Classification (NCBI taxonomy): domain Eukaryota; kingdom Viridiplantae; phylum Streptophyta; class Magnoliopsida; order Ranunculales; family Papaveraceae; genus Eschscholzia; species Eschscholzia californica. The sequence continues at coordinate 432,030 of BEHA01000612.1, forward strand.
ATAAATCTCTTTCTCTCTCTAATAAATATCTCTTCATAAACAGCTCCATTTCCTTCTCTATTTAGAAAATATAATCTTCAGCCAAATCTCTTTATCTTCCCTATCAATGAAGATCTATGATTTACCTCTTTACAGTAAGAAATCTGTCCGGAAATTGTCAATCTCATCTCCCTTACTTTCCATCTCTGTTCCTGTTTGAATTTTTAGAGAGAGAGAGATGAATATCCTCTTCCCAAAACCTCTCTCTGTCCAGCTCTCTCTCGGTTCTCTCTTATGTAAGAGAGAAATCAAATCGTCCATTTCCAATCGAATCCAAATCTCCCTTTAATTTCTGGTTTACAAAATCTGATTTCTTTCCTAAACTGTTGGAGAAGATAAGAGAGAAAGAGTCTCTTTCCTTAACTTCATACGTGTGTTTGCTGGTTGACAACCTTGGGGTTGATTCGCTGGAACATGGAGTGCTGGAGTAATCACGCTTCCAAAAAGGGAAACCGTCAGATTCTTGGGTTGTCCGTCAGATTTCAGTGGACTATTGTAATAGCTTGCCTCGGGTTGTACAAGTGCCAGAGCAGAATAAAAAATTCCTAAACTCGTCCCGCACATGCCCACCGGTGTACCGAAAATATTATCTAACTGTCATATTGCACGCCACGTGTCACTGAAATTCGTGTTAACTGATTTGGTCAACTAGTTTTGACCCAAACTTTGACTTTGTCTAATTCTTCCATCCAGACTCTGATTTGACTTCCGTCTTCGCCGTTGGACTCGTCTTGGACTCTACTTTCATCCGAGCATCAAAAAATTGGCCTAATCACCACACTACAGTAATCTCCAAATTACCAAAGTGCCCCCTAGGCGTGTTTTTCTCCCGTTTTTATCCGTTTTTCACACTGAACTCCGTAAAAGACACCTGGAAAGAGAAACGCACAATTTATCAGAGTAACTGCCCGAAATGGACTAACCAACCCGAGTCAAGAGATTCAAATGAGACATTTTCATGTCTCATCAAACATCCCCAAACTTAGATTTTGCTAGTCCTCGAGCAAAACAGAAAAATAAAACTAAACCCATTTCACCACTTTCGGAGGGAATCACGATTGCACTTAGCACGTGCAACAAGCCGTTAAACCTCTAGGTTGCCCTAGAGGACGAGTTTTGTCTCGTGAGGGTTTGCAGTGAATATACCCACAAAATTCAGAAATTTCAAAATTGCAGAAGGGTCTAAATATGATATGAACTATAAATGTTTATCCGGTAGATTTTCTAAAGTTAATAGAAATGAAATCCAGGTCGACCAAACCACACACTAAAAATTCCTTCACTAGTAATCAAGACCCGAAGTGTACGTGACCAGCCAATATGAGCATCATTTCGGTTCTAAAAAGACAAGACCTCGATTACCGTCTCGATACATTTCGCCTCGACTACTGCCTCACGGTCATACACTCAAAATTTTAAATCACTCAGAAATGGTTCACTCAATGTGTGAGAATGAGTATGACGGAAACTCAACACATTACAAAAGATGGACTTAAAGTTTGGTGAACGACTGATCTCATAGGAAGGAAACAACCACTAATACGGAATGGGGAAGCTAACCAACTCTTCACACCTGATCTACTTTCTAACAATGTTTCCTAGAGGTCGATAGACTAAGGATGAACTAGAACTCCTGAGAACTCGACGTCTTCAAATCTTCAAGAACTACTTTGGGATAAACACAAACAAACACTTTTTTCTTTGATTTTTTTTTCTTATTTTCTTTTCTTTTTTTTGTTTTCTCTTTTTTTTTTTTCATAGTACTTTTTTGGTAATCAAACTCAAATACACAAAGAACTTTCTTGACACTTTCCTTGGGTATAATTCTCTCTACTTTGCTTCATGCCTTATTCTCAGGGTTCTAAATAATGGTAGAGTCCCTATCTTCCTCTAGTTGACACTGTTTTCAAGTTTCCAGACTACAAGAGAAAGGTTTACTTTCTGATGACATCCCTAGTGGTTGTAAAATTCGAACTCAAGAGATCAGCTGAGCTCTAATGAATGTTGCGAGGTTGAGTAGCTCTTCATTCTACTCAGAATTAGCTCAGAAGAGATCACTCAAAACAACAAGAAAGGCTCAGAATCTCACATAGGTTAAGTCTCCACTAATGATTGATTAAGTTCTCTCAGAAAAGTCAACTCTTCACCTATCTAACACTCACATGGCTAGTGCACAAACAACTTCAAGACTCGAAATTCGTGGAAAAACCTTTAGCAAACGGATAGTCTGACAAACTAGACTCTATAACTATTAACAAGCAAAAACAACTAGACTCACATTTTCAATCCAAAAATTTTAAAATTTTGAAAAATTTTGAACCCTTTTGAATTTTTGAAATAAGGACTTAGCAAAAAATTCATTCCCCTATCCCCAAACTTAAACCGAACATTGTCCTCAATGTTCTGAAGACTATGCAAAAAAATAACAGGGTAAAGGGAGAGATATTACTCGATTCAGCGTCCTCTGCATGGGTTGCCTCCCAGAAAGCGCTAAGTTTAACGTCTTCAGCCAGACGAAACAGATGACTCGAAAAAATAGAAAAAATTATACCTACTGGATTACAAATATGTGATTAACTGTAAACCAATAATCGATATATTTGTGGGTCCACCCAAAACACAAAGTTTTCAGTGAACGATAGTCTCACATTTTCGTAACTTGGTGATAGTGTAAGTGAGACTATCAAGAAAGAAGGGCAATCCCCAAACTTAGACGACAATAAGGTCGTTAAGTTTGGCACCGCACTAGAGAGATCAAAAACCGGATAGAATGGGTCTTCATATGGATGATCGACAGAGGGAGTGAGTGCTTCAAAATCTATACATGGTTTCGAGGGACAAAATGCAAAGCAATCTAGATGACTATCAATGACACCCGGACTTAAACTAAGGTTCTCTAAAAGAGGTACTTCGGGTTCCTTCAATGGAGAAACCCTACTATCAGACTCACAATCCTTAGAAATTGGTTCAGATAAACCTTCTGTAATCTCTTTTATCATGATGTAATCAGGGTCCTTGAAGAATTCTAAATCTTCGCCTAAATCAGGCGAGTCAATCCTCTCATTTAGCAAATTGGTCAACCATGATTCATCATCCTCAGTTGAGTCAAACGACTTCAAATCATCTTCAACTCTAGTGAACTCTTTATTATGGTCTGAATGGATTTCAAGTTCGATACAATGAGAGGATATCTCAATATCGGGCTCCATCGTTTCTGAGATTTTAGTCTCAATAACGATGTTGTCGGGAGAAATATACTCCTCTAAAATTGTATCCTCGTCATCATAGTACACAGGACACTGTGGACCGTACTCTACATTCTCATGGTGATCTTCTTCTATAATACTGGTTGTTATTTCTTGTAGAGGTCTACAGATATTGTCATTCTTTTCTTCTAAAGTCTGACAAACCTCGAAAGTACTCTTTTGAAGATCACTAACAGTTTGGGTCAATGAAGATGATCCTAAAGATGGAGAGTCAATAGTTTCACCGTTATCCCACTGAAGTTGAGACACGTGTGGAGCAGAAGATTCTCCATTACTCCTACTTAGCATACTCATAGACTCTTCATGAACCTTCTTTAACATACTCATAGTTTCGGCCAACGAAGATGATGCTAAAGATGGAGAGTCAACCTTTTCACCGTTATCCCATTGAGGTTGAGACACGTGTGGAGCAGAAGATTCTCCATTAATCCTCCTTAGCGCACTCATAGACTCTTCATGAACCTTCTTTAACATACTCATAGTTTCGGCCAACGAAGGTGATGCTAAAGATGAAGGATCAATAGTTTCACCGTTATCCCATTGAGGTTGAGATACGTGTGAAGCATAAAATTCTTCGTTATAATGCATGTAAGAGTCATTAGTTTCAATGTTTTCCCATTGAGGTTGGGACACATTTGGAGCATAAGACTCTCTACTATAATGCATGTAAGATGATCTGTCAAGATATCTATAATATGGTTCATAACCTTCTTGAGGTTGATAATAATCCTTACGACCATCATTATGCACATTGTCTCTAGGATGACTACTACTATTCTGCCCATTTGCTAAATACCACCATGGTAGATTTGAAGAACTCTCGTCCCTTCTGCCATTATGTTGGGACCACGATCTATCCATTTCTCATCAATTTTTTTTTTTAATCGAAACCGAGGAAGCACTAAGAAGATCTTATGAAAAGTACCCACTAACAGGGGATTCGTGGGTGGTCAGAGAAATTACCTCCCGTTCAAGACGGGCGATGACCTTTGTAGACGACCCGGGCCACTCTTCCCTTAAGTGTCCGAACCCGAGGCTTCGTTTTAGTTTTCGGTTACAATTTAAAAGCCCTCTAATTTAGGGTCAAAACTTTAATCCAAAAAATAAAATTAAGAAAGTCTAAAGTCTCTCTCTCACCAAAAATAAAATAAAAAAAAATAAAACTGTAAATTTCTTCTTTTCGACTCCTCCTCCTTGTTTGCGCCTTCTCTTTCGCTCCTTAATGCCCTACACACCAAAAATAGAGAAGCAAGTCAAAGTGGCCAAAAATCAAAACTTACCAAAAATAAAAACTTTCCAAGATTAGAACAAATTTAAAACATAGTCCCCGGCAGCGGCGCCAAAAACTTGATGGGCCTAAAAGGTTACCCTAAAAGGTCTATACCGCAAGTGCACGGTGGTCAAAGTAGTAAAATCCCGGTAAGACCGGGGTCGATCCTCAGAGACTAGTCAAACCTGTTTTAAAACTTGGAAGTAAGTCGATTTTTCTTTGAAATTTGTTTTGATGATTAAACAATAAAAATAATAAAATACTTAAACAAAGAGAGACTAATAGCTAGTTGTTGAAGATTTCAAAATGAGAGAAAATTCTAGAGTTCAGATTCCGCCTCGAACTAACATAAATAATTTCATTCCTCTCCTAGCATGATTCTCTAGCTTTATAACTCAACATTTAGTGAAGTAGTGTCATCTAAACATCGGAAAATTGAACATTTTAAACAAATATATTCAGGATGAGTTATGACAAATTGAAATCCTAATAAATATATCCCAACTATCGCCTATCAAACGACAAGTATAAATCATCAAAGAAATTAATTCCTAAGCATGACCTATCAAGTTATAAGTATAAACGATGAAGTTACTACCATTATTCTATGGAATCAAATAGGCATAGTTAAACAATGATGCACCTCATAAGAATCATGAAAAGAAAAAGATTAAACTATTTACTCATATTCGAAGCTTCATCTTCGTTCTAGAGAAACAAACTTGGTTACACATATTCATAGATGATTCCATTATAAGAGTTAAGATAAAAAAAAATAAGTAGAAAGAAATCACCCAAGGATAGACTCCTTAACGATGGTGATGAACATTGATGTAGATGAAGAAGGTGAATTAATATTGATGAGATTCTCTCTCACAAAGAAAACTCAATAGAAATTCTCCTCTCAATCTCTCTTTTCAATCCTCTCTCTGTTATCACAAAAGAAATAGAAGAACAAGACTCTTTTTGTCACTAAAATTATCTCTCTCTACTCCTTTTCTCTCTCTACAATTCTGTTCTAACAAGAGAAAACAAAAACAGAGTCTTCACTCTCTCACTCTATAACTCT
>BEHA01000612.1:441493-457285 GCA_002897215.1 Eschscholzia californica subsp. californica
CCTCGAGACGTTTGCATACAAGTTCACCTGGTTCTGGTCCTCGACTCTACTAGACGTCTCAAGGGTGTTAAAGCTTATCTTGCTCGACGCTTCCTGCTCGACGCTTCCGGCTCGACGCTTCCTGCTCGACACTTCCGGCTCGACGCTTCCTGCTCGACGCTTCCAGACGTCTTCGAGGAGATCACAACCTTCTTCTTGCTCGACGCTACTGGTAACATCTACTCTCATACTTCTGATCATCTCACTCCCGTAGATTCGAACTCCGGTCATTCTACGAGCCTAGCCACTCTCCAATAACACATCAACGGTTATACCCTCGGCTTTTCATTTATTATCCACTGTAATACTTTGCTGACTTGACCGTCGGAGGGCCCTTGGCAGGCACCATCCCGGTGTCCCCCCAAGCCTTCACGGGTTTGTTTGTGTCTGTTCACCTTCTTTTGCAGGTTTCTTTCACACGTTGCTGTGCCCATCAATCAATAACTCGACGTTTGGAATTCCAGAAGACGTTTCAGCTACCGACCTTCTGACTTCCGACCCGTAGACTTCTCACCGTCTACAATATCCAGTTCTCTTTCTCTCTCCACTGTTATAGGGAAAGAAGAAGAAGCCGAGAGCTCCATTAGTCTATCTCCATTATGTGTGTAGAGAAGACCAGGTTCATTCATCTCTCTCTAAAAAAAACCCGTTTGACTGAAATGAGATCCTGATTCAGTGTATTGCATGCGGTTTAAAGCAATGAAACAGTGCACCTTGCAATCGCTGGATGGAAGAGACTACATAGGCGCCGTCAGATTAAGAATGACACGGAGATGGAACACGAGATTGCCTGGATCATCGTAGCAGCCTAAGTTCAGATGTACTAGATAGAAATGAGAAACTTCCTAACACCCAATCAGAACTTTCCCTTAAATATTGCTCTCAAGGGCGGGAATTTGCTGCAGCTGGGGACATCAAGAAAATGAAGCACTGCCCACATGTTTACTAATCCACACGTGCTAAGCTTTTCAGCCGTCAGATATCTGTGGACCACCGTATTACATTGCTTCCCGTTACAAAGGAACATAAGCAGAGCTCAGATCCGAATGTAACCCGCTTATACCGTGCACGTCTAGATGCCCCGTATTCTCCCACTAAATATGTACCATGTGTCCTCCATCTAATACTTAGTCAACTGTCTTTGACCCAATCTTTGACCTAGTCTTTTTTTTGTTCGTCCGGACTCCGATTAGACTCCTGTTTTCGCCGTTGGGTTCGACTCAATGTCTGATTTCATCTTAGCATCAACATTGGCCAACTCATAAGACTATCATAACCTCCAAATGACCAGAATGCCCCCAATTATGTCTTTCTCCCGTTTTTATCTATTTTTCGCGCACATTTCCTTAGAAGACACCTGGAAAGAGAAACAAGCAAATTATCAGAGTAAAGGCTCGAATTGGACTAACTAGCCCGAGTTATGAGACTCGGATGAGACATTTTCATGACTCATCATGTACTCATAAGCGTAAGCCACACGTACACAAGAAGGTTTTTCTAACTGAGAATGTCAGCTCCATCATTAAAGAACAGAAACTCCCTCCTAAGTATAAAGACCCTGGTAGCCCGATACTTCCATACACTATAGGAGATCATCATATAAAGCGTGCTTTACTTGATTTAGGTGCCAGTGTCAACCTTATGCCTTACACAGTCTATTTACAACTAGGATTAGGAGAGATGAAACCCACATCTGTAATGCTTCAATTAGCTGATCGTTCTGTAAGACGTCCACGTGATATTGTTGAGGATGTAATTACAGTGGGTGATCTCATTTTTCCTGTTGACTTCATAGTCTTAAATACTAAGCCAGTCGAAAATGTCAATAGCCAAATCCTAATTATCTTAGGTAGGCCATTCCTTGCTACGTCAAATGCAATCATTTTTTGTAGAAGTGGGTTGTTGAAGATGTCATTTGGTAGCATGAAAATTGAATTAAATATTTTCAATGTTGGACTGCGCCCATCTAATCCTGATGAATTTGATGAGGCAGACCTAATTGAGTTGTTAGTTCAAGATTTTCTACCGACCACATTGTTTCAAGATCCGCTAGAGCTCCTTTTGGCCTACTTTGAGACAACTGCTAAGGAAGGAGAGGTCCAGGAAGTAAACGTTATGTTAGAATCAACTCCAGTTTTAGATCACCTCAAGTGGAAAGCCAAACCTGAACCTCTAGAGGTCAAACCATTAGTACCTGACTCAGCAGTTTTAGAACCACCTAAGTTAGACCTAAAACCACTGCCTGACACACTTAAGTATGCCTATTTAGGTTCTACTGAGTCCTTGCCTGTTACAATTGCTTCAGACTTAGATCAAGAACAGGAAGATAAAGTGTTAGATGTCCTTAAGGAACACAAAGAGGCGATAGAATGGTCATTAGCTGATATTAAAGGAATAAGTCCTTCTGTGGTACAACATCGGATCTATTTAGAAGATGATGCTAAAACATCTCGTGAACCACAGAGAAGGTTAAATCCTGCCATGAAAGAGGTTGTTAGGACCGAGGTTATGAAACTTTTAGATGCAGGTGTCATTTACCCAATCTCTGATAGCTTATGGGTCAGCCCAGTTCAAGTCGTACCTAAAAAGACAGGTATCACGGTAGTAGAGAATGAGAATAACGAGTTAGTACCCACCCGTGTGCAGACGGGATGGCGTATGTATATTGACTACCGTAAGCTGAATACCGCAACTAGGAAAGATCATTTTCCTCTTCCTTTCATAAATCAAATGCTAGAGAGGTTAGCCGGACATGAGTATTATTGTTTTCTTGATGGATATTCCCGTTATAACCAAATCGCCATAGCACCTGAGGATCAAGAGAAAACCACTTTCACTTGTCCTTTCGGGACGTTCGCCTACCGTCGTATGCCGTTTGGGTTGTGTAATGCACCAGCTACCTTTCAACGGTGTATGCTTAGTATATTCTCTAACATGGTAGAACGTTTTCTCGAAGTCTTCATGGATGAGTTTTCTGTATTCGGGTCCTCCTTTGATGAGTGTCTTCACCATCTTACCCTCGTTCTTCAAAGGTGTAAAGAGAAAAATTTAGTGCTCAATTGGGAGAAGTGTCATTTCATGGTTAAGTCTGGTATAGTGTTGGGACATGTTGTTTCGTCTAGGGGCATAGAAGTTGATAGAGCGAAAGTAGATCTTATTTCCAAACTCCAAATTCCGACATCTGTTAGAGATATCCGCTCGTTTCTTGGTCACGCCGGTTTTTATCGTCGCTTCATCAAAGATTTTAGTAAAATTGCCAGACCCCTCAGCAACTTACTTGCTAAAGAGAGTACTTTTATCATTGATGAAGAATGCATTGAAGCGTTTGATAAACTTACGAAATCATTCACTTCTACCCCCATCATCAAGCCTCTTGACTGGAATGCACCTTTTGAAATCATGTGTGAAGCATCAGATTATGCAATTGGTGCTATCTTAGGGAAATGCCATGATAGAGCACCTTCGGTGATCTATTATGCAAGTAAGACTTTAGATAGAGCCCAACTAAACTACTCCACCACTAAAAAGGAGTTGTTGCCAGTTGTGTATGCGTTAGATAAGTTTCGTTCCTACCTCATCGGATCTAAGGTCATAGTTTACACAGATCATGCCGCTCTGAAGTATCTTCTTTCTAAAAAGGATGCCGAACCGCGTTTGATTAGGTGGATTTTATTGCTACAAAAGTTTGACCTTGAAATTAGAGACAAAACGGGTACCGAGAATGTTGTAGCCGACCACTTATCACGCATAGTAGTTGAGTCTAGAAATGATGAGAGACCTATCCTTGACACTTTTCCGGATGAACAACTCTTTTCCATCAACCAGTTACCATGGTTTGCTGACATTGTGAATTATTTGGCAACTGGTCAGATACCTGAGAAATGGTCTAAACAAGATTGGAATAAATTTTTCTCAGAGGTCAAACATTTCTTTTTGGATGATCCATATGTAGGGATTTATACCCTTCTACTAGTGTTTATAGCTGAAATATGACATCTAATGTCTACACTAGTATTCCCAGGATCACATGCAAAACTAGTAATTAATCTAATGGAGATAGTAGATTACCTTAATCGCTTTTCCCTCGAACTAGTTGAATTGATTGAAGAAGACCAAGAGCTTCAAGTGTAGCTCCTCTACTTGGGACACGAGCAATCAATTTGATCTCCCACCTTGTTGTATAGCTAGCACACCAATGGTGGTTGGAAAAGAAGAACTCCTTTCTTCTTGACTAGATAGATAGTTAATGGGAATTAGCTCACTTTCTCCTCTCTACTTGATGTGGTAGAGTAAGAAAGCTTAGAGAGAAATTCCACACCTTATTCTCTGCCCTAAGAGTGTTTATATAGAACCCTAATAAGAATCCACCTCCTTTTAGGTTTCCTAAAACACCCTTTAGAATAAGATTTAGGGAAATAGTCGAAAATAGCAACTATTGGTATTTTCTCAATTCCCTAAGGAGGAGGTGCCCAAACACCACGAAAATTGGCAGATATAATGTTTCTTATATCAGCAACTAACCCTCCAAAATTCAGCCCAATCCGAGTCCTAGAAGTACCCGAACCGGTCTAGGCCCAAAAACCCTGTTTTTGGCCTTTTTGTACTATCTTTGCCTAATTCCTTTTTAGGCCTATGAGATATGTTTATGGGACACTCCCATGATTATATCTCACTCCCACTAGTCATATCCTAGATCAATTTGTCACTCTTATGTGTAACCCGTTGTAGGATCCGATCGAAGTTAGCCGCGAATTACTTCGTAATTCGACGATCGTAGTTGGTCTCTAGCTACAACTCTACGATCCCTAAATCAATCGGACTTGATGATCTTCCACATCAATTGTCCTATCCGACAAATTGTTCGCATTGTCACCTTGGTCGAAGGACATCTCCTTCAACTCCTTCACCATATCTATTCAAGCATTGTCCCGATCACATCATTCGTAGGTGTCTCCCTAATAGTAAGATCATGAGTGTGCTCAACTTTTGTCACTCTGGAGCATGTGGAGGGCATTTTAGTGCGAAAAAGACCGCTGCAAAAATATTGCAGTGTGGTTTTTCTATTGGCCAACCATTTATAAGGACTCTCATGAGTACTGTAAGAGTTGTGATAGATGTCAGCAACTAGGAAAAATTACCCGTCGTAACATGATGCCACTAAATCCCATATTAATAGTCGAAATATTTGATGTGTGGGGTATAGATTTTATGGGTCCGTTTCCTAGTTCATATGGAAATCTCTATATTTTAGTAGCAGTCGACTACGTGTCTAAGTGGGTGGAGGCAATACCAACTAGAACGAATGATCGCCATGTGGTGATTAAGTTTGTCAAAGAATATATATTTTCTCGGTTTGGTACATCGAAGACCATTATAAGTGATGGTGGGAAACATTTTTGCAATCGAAGTTTTGAGAGTCAAGGTTACCAAATACTCTCCTCCACCCTACGTACCGCGTACCCGATTCACCGTACCCGAATTTCGTACCCTTTTTGGGTGGGTTCGCGATCCAGTACCCCACAATTAGTGTACCGGAATTTTTAGTCTTAATTAACCTAAAATCTTTGTAGAAAACTATAAATTCAACTAATTGGGTAGTTAAACCACAAGAACTTTTTTAATTGGCTTGTTAGATTGTAAGTTTGATGGAGAAATAATGTCTAAGAGTAGGTGTATCTATTATAAATGCATCATAGAGAGTATTTATTGTCTATGAAAAATAGTCCAAAACGTACTGAACTCGAAAATGGTGTACCGGAGAAGTATACCCCTATCGTACCCAATACTCACATGGTAGCGTTCCGCGTACCGGAGCGATCCCCGTACGAGGTAACCTTAAATCAATCACATTTACTTCCAAACTTTTGTTTTGAGTCCGACGGGTCACGCCCGGTCCGTCAAAAGTCCGAGTCCGGCACATCTTTTCTTTCCTATTTTAAAAAAAAAAAATCATGAATTTTGAAAAACCTCTTTTGAAATTTTTATTTTTAAAATCGACATGAAAAAATTGAATTTATTTCCATATAATAAAATTTGGTGGGCAAAAATAAGTTCCTTTACTAGAATCACTTAGTAAGTGATCACTTGTAAGTGTTGTGGCGTTTGTTTTCCATCACTTCTAAGTGCTTGATTTTTGTTTTTATATTAATTCTAAATGTTATAAAAATGAGAAATTGTCTATTTTGACCTTAAAGTATTTACATATTAGTATTTCATACTAATTCATTGTGCTCTCGAGTTTAGATACAAGAGAATTACGGTTTATGAATACCTTGTGTTGAAAATATTAACCTCAAATAATTAAAAAGTATGAAGGAAAAAGAACTTACGTTGCATCATGGAGTTTGGGTGGTTTTAAGACTAACGAAGGAAGAGATGTGAATAAAATTTAAGAGAAAAGCTTAGGTGAAGGATGAGTGAGAAGGAAAAGTGTCATCGCTAAAGTCATACAAAGATTTTTTTTACTTATCAATTGTTTGAGATTTTCTTTTGGGTTATAATCATATTGGTAATTATTATATTCGGAGAAGGATAAAAATGTCTTTTTTAGCACTTAGAAAGTAAATGCAAAAAAATAAGCTCCAAGTTGGAGCTTACTTTTTTGCACTTACTTTGACCCCACTTACAAGTGATATTCACTTATTAAGTGAAAAAACAAACGGCCTAAAATTGCCGGCCCACACTTATTAAGTGAAGATCACTTAATAAGTGCAAAAATCAAACACCCTCTAAGTTTGGAAGCAATTGAATTAAAATTTCTTTCAAAAATTCATTCATAAAATCATTTACAAAAATTATTTATTAAAATCATGCCCTATTAGTTATTCTCGTAAAATCATTTCAACAAAATCATTTAGAAAAATTTTCCTAAGTTTATTTATGTAAATAATGGCTTATTACTAATACCCAAAATCATTCCCAAATTTATTTTTCAAAAAATCATTCATAATCTTATTAGTAAATCATATCTTACTAATGATTCTAGTGATTCCTAAAATCATTTCCAAAAATGGTTTGTACACTTATTTTGTAATTTTCTTACCTAATTAGGGGTAATTTCGTAATTTTGACACATACTAATCTTTTCTTTTAAGTCTGAGGGTTTTCAATGGGAAATTTTGGGATGAACACACAAACATTACATAGAACAAAAATTGGTTTTGGGAGATATAGAAGAGAGATCGAATTTTAGCTACAGTAATGGCAGAGGGTAAAGATCTAAGATCGCTTCTCGTTACCGAGGATAGAGACTTTCTTATGCGTAACAATGGTGACAAGGTACATCCATTCTATCTCTCGCTCTCAATTATTTTTTTCTCTCGTCGTATGATGATTTTTAATTGATTATAGAAGAATAGCTCTAGGTCGAAAAACAAATACTTCAGTAACCAAGAATATAATATTTGTATTTTCTCTCATTATTTCTAAACTATTTTGTTTAGTACGAACACAAACATTACATATTTAAATGTTTTGTTCTGGGGAAATTGTTAGAGTACAAGGATCGAGATCCGTTTCAACCGTCCAAGATATATGAAGATATTATTTGTACTTATCCTAGATAAAGTCCTAGAAAAATAAGATACACTCTATAAATCGAAGACTCAATGCAACTCAATTCAATATAAAATACGTGAATGTTAATACGGATGTCTTTTTTAGGGACGAATAGAAATTTTGTTTTCGGTTTTGGTTCTCCATATTATTTAGTTAAAAGATTTTTTAGTTAATTTATTTGTTTTGATACATGGCAGGTTCTAGTATCAGAACTAGAAGGAAATATGGTAGCATTTTACTTTGCTACAAAGGAGTACCGATCGTGCCATCAATTTCAGCCAATCCTAATAGAAATGTACGAAAGACAAAAAGAGAAGGGAGAAAAATTTGAAGTTATAGTTATTAGTATGGATGTAGATGAAGAATCGTTCAAAAATAATTTCATGGAAATGCCATGGCTTGCTCTGCCATTTGAAGACAAATGTGAAGACGAAATTATCGACTATTTTGAACTTCAAGCAATGCCAACAACAGCTGTTATTGATAAAGATGGAAAAACTCTCACTTCCGATGCATCAAATTACATTTTTCTTCACGGAATTGAAGCATACCCATTTTCTACTGAAAAGTTGTTGAAATTGGATGAGGTTGAGAAGTTGAGAATGGAAACACAGACACTGGAGTCACTTCTTGTTTTAGATGAACTTGACTTTGTTCTTGACAAAGATGGTAACAAGGTATGGTTCTAATTCCTTGTTTGTTTAAGAGCCATGAATAAAATAGCGGTGTCCATCAGACTAGGCTGACCCTTTACGAAGCTTGGCCTCGCCCGAGTAGCCTGGTCTAGTTTACACCAATAGGTCAAACATTAACAACTTGAACTTGAGAAGATTGGTTCCGTGCGACATAGTAACAAGAGACTATGATCTCACTGGAATCATTTTTTCTTATGCAATCTCTAGTTTTGTTTGCACATGTTCCCGAAAAGTCAGTTTGGTTTAGTAACGGTGCTAAATTCATGTTAAAACGTTAACAAGGCTATTTCAACCACTGACTTTGTGTTTTTCATCAGATTCAAGTAACTGAACTCGTGGGGAAAACTGTTCTCTTCTACTTCTCGGGAAAGGCATGCCATCAATGTGTAGTTTCCACCCGGAAGCTCGTCGAAGCATACAATGCTATCAAAGCCGAGCATCCTAATGATTTTGAAACAATCTTTGTCTCGGTTGACAACGACGAAAAATCGTTTAAAGAATACTACTCTGAAATGCCATGGTTAGTTCTTCCTTACAATGACAAGAGAGAAGCGTCATTAAGATATAAATTGAGAAACTTTGGTCTTCTGCCTCACCTTGAAGCAGTAGGACCAAATGGAAGAACTATACTAAAAGAAGCAAAAGAGTTAGTCCTATTCTTTGGATCGAAATCATATCCATTTGATGAAAATCGAGTGAAGGAGATGGAGGAAATGGTTGCGGAAATGGGGAAGGATTGGCCGGAGAAAGTGAAGTTTAAGCTCCACGAAGAACATGTTGTTTTTACTGGTATTATGAAAAACCAAGAATCTGGTTTTCCTGTTTTAATAAAAAAAAACAGGGATACACTTTAGAGTGTCTTTCTGAAATAAATTCAGAGATAACTTTAATTCTCAAATTATTACTGTATTCTAACAGATTAAACAGGGAAAAACAAAACTAATATAATTTAAAACAATGATAAATTAAAAGGTTAGAGAGAGAAAGCCGAGTCGAGTTGTCTCTTTCCTTAAGACAGTGAACACCCTGGTATTAGTACTAAAACCAGTGAGGTGTTTGTCTCCCAGGATACAACGGCTGTACCTTTCAGTGTGACGACTAAGAGTACTTCGTTTTTCTGAAAGCGTGCGAACTTAGAACAAGCAGTAAGAACGACAGATGAATTGACTTCTTAAACTCTAAATGCTCTTGTAACTTTGAATGCTAAAACTTTCGTGTTTTGTTTGCTGGATTTTGTTTGGTATTTATAGAAGTATTGGTGACACTTCAGACAGGTGCCTTAGAAAAGAATGGATGCTTCCCAACAGTCATATTTGTCTGTTGGTTTTCGGGTGCCATGTTGACCGTCAGATCTTAACGGATCTATTAAGATCTCGCGCATTGAACGCCCACCGTTAGATCATCAACGGATCTATCTTAAAGAGCGCCAAATATCATGACCGTCAGATCATATCTATGATCGTAAAATCCAAGGCTCCAATCGCTCCTCGCGACGATGCGTACGAAGTGCAAAGTGCGTGCGGGCGCCTCAAAAGCGCCCTAAACGCCCATTCGCCCACGCCGCGCGTGCGCGTGCGTGGTTTGCGTGGTGCAAACCACGTGAGTCACCTTTCTATTCTAAAGAACATACCATAAATATATGGAAGGTTCTATATAAGGAAATAAAATGTTTCCTCCTTCGTAAATGTGGTACTAACTCAAAATCTCGGTTTTGAGTTAATGGTACCCATACCAAACGAATTTTGTAATAACTCACTCATACGGAATCGGATTTGGACAAAATTTGAGTCTAAATTCAAGAGCTCGACGAGACGAATCCAACTAGACGTCTTGATCGAGATTCCGATGAATATAAGTACCTCAAATTGAGGAAAAACCGGTCCAGCTCCTTTTGAGCTAAGTACCGATTCCAACAGAACATGAGCTCGAACTAGGTAGAACGAATATGTATGTGTGCCTTGGATGTGAAGAAGCTTGTCAAGTATGGGCATATAAGTGTGATGAGTGTTACTTTTACATTGATCCTAAATGTGCTTTAGAAGAGGAAGAAACATCCAAGGATCAGAATGAAGGTAAAATTAAGGGAAGGGTATGTGAAGGGGGAGTTTGCTTATTTGGGAGTTAAAATCGCGACTTTTCTTCATATGTTTTTGTTTCCTTGAAACTTGACAGCTAGAACACCATAATATTATTGTCAAAGATTAGGCATCTTCAAGTAATCACCTCAATGGATTGCATATTCATCTTCACTATTAAAGTATGCTTATGTTTGATGCCTTGTATTCAAGTCGCACGTTTTTTTTTTATGATAACGTAATATTCCTATAGTAGAGTGTTCATGTGCATTGGTATGAGGATTGAAACTGGTGGATAAAGCATTGCTCAGAGTTTCAGAACCAAGTAACTTATACTATATCTCTGTAACAACTTGCCCGTGAACCTTGGGTCTGGGTCACTTACGGATGTTTGCAGGCACACCGCACTTACCCCAATGTTAAGACATGCTTCATAAATAACCTAGCAGCTTGTTTGATTGTATAATCCTTTGGGCCGGCTACAAAGGTTGGTGAATCCTTTATGAGGCCACACGAGCTTCTTATTAGAGTAGATTCATCTCTCAAATTTGTAACCGAAATTGATAGTTGAAATTGATGATGATGCTAAGTGAGTTTCTGAGATAGAGAAGTCGAAGAGAAAGAAACGGTTGTGGTGGGAGAGCAACTGATCATGGATGAAGAAGACGCATCGAGTGGGGGAAGAGAAGGGTTTTAAGTGTCATATAAAACTTGAGATTCATTTGAACTATCCAGATCAAAAAGGATGGTTATTAATGGAGCTGGCCAAGTCAACATCCAAGTCACCAATAAAAACACTAATTTCGTCCTACTCAGCTTGTCCTAGTCACAACCTTTGTGTTTTGTTATATAGATTAAAGGTTGAAGGTTATATTGAGTTCAATTGCCCATGATTTAAGGAAAATCTATTGCAAACCTTCTTTAAAAGGAAAAACATTGAGCATATTGGGGTTAATGGTGTTGTTGTTGCGTACTTTAGTGGATAGGGTGAATCGTGTCTTTGTTAATGCTGGTGATAATAGATGGATTCGCAAAACTTTCTTCAGAACAAAACATTGTAACCATGAACTTGAATTTGAGTGTCACAAATTAGGGTTGTAAGCGGTAGCTTATCTCATCAGATATAAGCATATCCATATCCAAAATCTGATATGCTATCCGATATCTGATAATTATCCTACGAATATAATATATCAATATCTAAATCTAATAATATTGACGGATATTGGACAATACCCGATATCCGAAACAAAAAGGAAAATTTATATGTTAAGTTTGAGTTTTAAACCATTAGACCTAAATAATAAATCTCAACCATCTATTTTATTTTATATATTGTTATTGATAAAATTTATATATATATATTACTTATCGGATTCGGATATTTATTAGATCATATATTAATATATTTGTATACGATAAACGAATATCTGCATCCGATATCTGAAATTTCTGATTTTTTTTTTTAAATTGATCAGGGATATAAATCCAATGTCAAATGTTCACATATCCATTGGTAGACTTATAAAAAATAGAGACTTTATTGATAGCTGCTACAACTTTATCTGTTTATGCTAAGAATGTATCGATTGCTTCTAAGGCTTCTGAAATCTGACTAGACTCAGAATTTGAAATGAGATCTGACTCAAATGTCAAAACAAGTAATCAAATTGGAAATCTAACTAAAATTCTAATTAGATCCGAGATCTGACTAAAAAGTCAAAACACAGAATCACATTGAGGAAAAAAATAAGGGTTATTTCCCTAATGGCCCCCTACTTTGTGACCAGCTTCCCGCCTGGCTCCCTAAATTAGCAAAAATACCCATATGACCCCCTTTTTCCGTTATCTTTAACTGTCCGTTACTCTCTCTCCTCCATCTCATTTTCTCTCTCTGCCAAGTCACCTATCACGGCCACATCATCATCTTCTCCGGCATTGGTCGCCGGCCGACCAAATTTCCGGCCGGCGACCTTCAAATATTAAAAAAAAAAAAGTTTTTTTTAATTTTCTCTCTCTAGATTTTTTTTTTCCTCACCCTCTCTCTCTCTAAAACTCCGGCGAAGGGGTTTCCCTTCGCCGGAGCAAGAACAGACCTAGCAAGGTCTGTTCGTGACCAGATCTGTTCAACGAACAGACCTAGCTCTGGCGAAGGGAAACCCCTTCGCCGGAGTTTTAGAGAGAGAGAGGGTGAGGAAAAAAAAAATCTAGAGAGAGAAAGAGGAGAGAGAAAATAATTTTTTTTTTTTAATATTTGAAGGTCGCCGGCCGGAAATTTGGTCAGCCGGCGACCAATGCCGGAAATTTGGCTGGCCGGCTGATGTGGCGTGAAAATGCCACATTTAGGTCACTTAACTTTGATGAGTTAGTTCTTTTCGAGTTTTATTTCTAATTATTTATGTGTTTTTATTGTTAGGTAGTTTATTTGTGGTTTGGCGTGTAATTCGGAATAAAGAGAGCGAATTATCACATTTTCATCTTATGCGGCAAAAGGGAAGAAAAGAGCACCAGGGGTATTTTGGTCATTTTGGTCAAAATCAGAAGTCAAACAACACGTGAAGTCAATGACGAGTCCGACGGTGAAACGGAAGTCAATTCGGAGTTCGGACGGAAAAGTTGTGAATGAAAAAAGCCGAGGTTCGGTCTTGAAAAAAGGATTCTATGAAGGCACCCCCCTTGGTTCTAAATGTAGAGACAAGATGAAGGCACTCCCTTGCTTTAGAAAGAAGCCCAACCCAAGAGCCCACAGAGGAAGAGAATAATGGAGAACTTATGAGCACCCTCTCTTTGGTCCAAGTCAAATGGTCTAAGACTTAGTCAAGTTTGACTAAGTCTAGGGTTGTGTATACACAAGTGAGAAAGGGTCAAAGAAAAAGGACTACTATTCATCATCTTCTTCACCAAGCAAGAAAGGGAGGAAGAAGAAGCTAAGAACTTTAGGGTTTTTGTTCTTGAAGGTAAAAAGGGTTGAGAGCTAGAAAGAGAGAAGGAAGAAGGAGGAGGGCCGGCCAAGCATAGGCCGGCCAGCACACTAGGCCGGCCTAGCTTAGCCGGCCGAGTTGCTGTCTTCACAGCAGCTCGGGCTGCTTTCAACAGCAGCTCGGGCTGCTTCCGGCAGCAGCTCTCGGGAGGAGGAACAGCAGCAACCAGCAGCACGGGACAGCTAAAGCACGGCCGAACAGCAGCTTCTCCAGCACGAGCAGCTCGGGATCTGGCCATGGGACGCGTGCATAGCTCGAGATGGCATAGGAGCATCACGGGACAACAGCTGTAGCTCGGGACAGCACCTTAGACGCGCACGGAACAGCAACTTCTTGCCGGGACAGCAGCCTTTTGCCGGACACACCTAGGGTTTTGGCCGGAATCTTCATCTCTTTAGCCGGTTTTTCTTGTGTATTCCAACAACCTTTTTTATCCGAAACCTTAGGGCTTTTGCTCCCCATGTCTTGATCTAGCTTCCTATATGGTTTGATTTGGTTTTGGTTGAAGATTGCTAGAGAGAGAAAGCTAGGGTTTAGCTTTAATGGAGGTTGTGTTCTAAATGGAGAAGATGATGGTGGTCGCTATGGGGAACCCAGAATTTGCTAATGGGAGATCGGCTGAACCTTAAAGACTCATATTTTCTGACGATCTTAGCCTCGAACCACATCGAAAAAGGGGGATTCTCTCACCATTTCCTTTCCATTTCTTATTCAATTGCCATGTTAGCTAACTTTAGTGTGTCGATTATATGAGATGAAATGTGATGAATTCGTGATTATCTATGTGATGATTTAATATTTTGATAATAAATTGATGTTCTCTTATTTTGATTACTTGTTTCAATCGTTTTTCATGTGTCTTATCAAGTATTTCGCATAGTTAATCGATTAGGCAAAGTGATCGATATCCATCGTAGTCTAGATCCAAATTTCATGTGTCTTGTCATGCACTTCACATAGTTAGGCGGCTAGACGACATTTTCGATGATTCGGTTTTAATTGTTTGGGAAGTTTGTTTGACTAAGTATTATCTCCGGACATACGTAGTGCTTATGAACATCCACCGTAGGAATCGAGACTAGGTTTGTATCAATATATTCGATTGGACCGTCAATAGTTGTAGGTTCACCACAACGGATTCCCGGACCTCGACACTTCTCTCACTTATTTGTTGCCTCCCTACTCTTGTTCCTTCAACTCCTCTCTCGAATCTCTCTCGCCCTCTCACATTGATATTCTAGTTTGTTTTACTCCCTTTATTCTCTTAGTGCTCATTCGTTTAAAAACCTTTCATTATCTTCATTTACTTGCGCTTTTGTCTAAGTAAGCCTTTGATATCTGAACCGACGAATAAGACCATTCGATATCCAAACTACATTCCTATCCTTGGATCGATCCCGGCTTTGCAGGACTACTACTTGATACCTCCGCTTGGGTGTGCAACCTTTTCGGGTGCATCACCGGCGACCAATGCCGGAGAAGATGATGATGTGGCCGTGATAGGTGACTTGGCAGAGAGAGAAAATGAGATGGAGGAGAGAGAGTAACGGACAGTTAAAGATAACGGAAAAAGGGGGTCATATGGGTATTTTTGCTAATTTAGGGGGCCAGGCGGGAAGCTGGTCACAAAGTAGGGGGCCATTAGGGAAATAACCCAAAAAATAAATTTGGCGCTGGAAAATATTTGTTCAAAATTTGACGCCATTAAAAGGCGGCGCGAAATGAGGTGGATTTACTCTGAATGAATTTGTTCAAGTTACCGATATGTCCTTCATGTCTGAATGAAATAGAAGTGACATATTAAGGAGGGGTTGGGCAAAAGGCCCAAAATCAGCCCAACAATATGTATCAGGCCCACTGCAGATAAAGAATGAGGGGCAGGTCCAAAAAAGTCAGGCTAGGGGTGGAATTTCCGAAACACCCTTCTTCTTTTTGAAATTTACGAAACGGCCATCGAAAAATTCCCGGGAAACTCGAAAATTTCTGACAAGTAATCTGACACGCCTCCCATCAGACTGTGTACTTTCCATAAATTCACAAAATTGCCATCGAAAAATTCCCGGGAAATTCGAATTTTTTTGGAAAATAGTCTGACGCAACTGACATTAAACCTTGTACTTTCCATGAATTTGCAGAATTGCCATTACAAAATTTACCAACTTGCCATTTTCGTTCTTTTTTCCAGATTTATTTCTTATTTCTTTTTTATTTTCTCCCACACATATTTCTCTCTCCAATCTCAACAAATTTCGTTCTTTTTTTCCAGATTTATTTCTGATCTCTTTCCAATCTCAACAAATTTCTTCATTTTTGGCAGTATTTCATTGATTTGTATAAAAAAAATTTCTTGTGTACCGGGAACTATTTAGTGTACTGGTCATTTTTTAGATATGTACTACACATTTTTGTACTGGGAATTTTCTTGTGTACCGGGAATTGTTCTGT
>BEHA01000612.1:471024-498067 GCA_002897215.1 Eschscholzia californica subsp. californica
TAATATCTAGACCGAGGGATAAGACCCTTCGATATCCAAATTGCCTTCCTATCCTTGGATCGATCCCGGCTTTGCCGGATTACTACTTGATACCTCCGCTTGGGTGTGTAACCTTTTCGGGTGCATCAATGCTCTTAAGCGTCAATGATAAAGACACTCTAAAATTATTTCGTCTCCAACGGAGATCTCTGAAATCTCTCTAGTTAATACACATGCCACTCTTAAATTGAATATGGAAAAAGCAGTTGAAAAGAAAAGGTTTCTATTGGTTTAAATTTTAAAGTGACACTTAGAGAGTCTCAAAGAGACACTCTAATTTTGGAGGTTCTCTCTCTAGAAATTCTATTATAAATGTGTCCACCTCATAATACAGTGTCTAACAAAGTGTTCGATTGGAGATGGTTTTTTTAATAAAAACTACAAAAAGTCATATGTGACACTCTAAGTGTTAGAGATTGAGCATCTATAGAGCATCTCCAATGGGACACTCAAACTCTAACATTTAGAGTGCCACTTAGGATTTTTTGAGATTTTGTTAAAATACCTTCTCTAGTGGGACACTCTATTCGACACTCCATGATGATGTGTGAGCATTTATTATACAGACACTCAAGAGAGACACTCTAAAACTAGAGTGTCTCATTGAGACTCTCTAAGTGTTAGAGCATCTCCAATGCAAAACTCAAAAAAATCTCTCCATTCTTCCTATGTGTTAATTTTCAATCGAGATTCTCACTCCTATGTGGCGAAAATAGAGATCCTCAATTTGTTTGTGTCTCCAATGCAAAAGTCTAAACTTATCTTGTTTACTTACGCTGCATAATTATTTTTGTAAATAAATAATTAGTTATTTAGAAAATATGGAAGACTCGATTTTTGTAAATCTAATATTGATGAGGTGGACAATTAGAGATATCTCAAGAGGACACTCTAGAGTGTCCTCTTGAGATATCTCTATTCCACCCTCGACACGTCATTTTAGAGATCCAAATAGAGTGTTGCATTGGACAGAGTTTTTAAGAAAAAACTCTAAAAATCATATGTGGCACTCAGAGTTTCTAAGATTGAGTGTTGCATTGGAGATGCTCTTACTTTAGAATTTAAACCGATAGAAACATTTCCATTTTAACTACTTTTTCCTGATTCAATTTAAGAGTGACATGTGCATTAAGTAGAGAGATTTTAGAGATCTCCATACATGTGCATTAAGTAGAGAGATTTTAGAGATCTCCATACATGTGCATTAAGTAGAGAGATTTTAGAGATCTCCATTGGAGACCAAAAAAGTTTAGAGTGTCTCTATATTGACACCTAGGAAAGAGAATCTTCATTGACACTTGGCAGCTAGATTTGTAGATTGTTTGTTAGAGTGTCCCATTGGAGATGTTCTTAGAGAGTTCATTTTGGGTATAAATATCGTCATTTGTTGCAGTTTAAGTAGCATAAAAATTCAGAAAAAAAGCATCTCAAAACTTTAGCTTGATCTCTTATATCTCATCACATTTTCCAACACAATATTAGCACGATTTTGAGAAGTTTCGTTATTACCCTCTACTATGGTCTTCTTTAGATTCTTTTCTTCTGAATGCGATTCAATATCAAATGCCTAAATAATGTAGTTCTTTTCAGATAGGTCGATAGATGCAAAATTCATACTAGTTAGATTCGACATTGAGTATATTAACACAACTTCCCTTAAAATGTAGAGAGTTTTTAAGACAATCCTTCGTCTACACCCTTTAATTTCTTTAGGGGCGAAAATAGAATTAACTCTCAAAACCATAAAAAAAAGCATTAAAGTCACCTCATATCTCACTATTTCCTCCATTTCATCACCCCACTCCTCTACCTCATCTCTCTCACCACCTCATCATCTTCTCTGCTGAGGTTGTCAATCAAATTTTTCGGCGATCTTGAAATTTTTAAGATAATTTTTTTTCTTCTTTCTCTATATCTCCGACGAAGAAGAGGAGCTCTTTCGGAGCTTTGGTTTCGTCCGGAAACCCGACACAATCTGGTCTCCTCTGGTATGGTTTCTATAACAAAGAGGCGAACGATCTCATTGCAAGATATAGGTAAATATAATAATATCTTTTACTTAATGTTAAACTTATTGTTATTAAGGTTTGATTTTGTTTATGATTTTGAAGTAGGATCAGGAGGTAAAAGTTACTACGTCACAATTAAGGGTGAGAATCCAGGCGGAGGTATAGTCATGATATAGATATGAGAGTTGATTTTCTAAACCTAACTATGGAAGATGTGGATAACTATCTTGCTGCCTACTGTCGTGGTTTTGTGGATAAGAATGCTGCTAACTGTCACGGTTATGTACAATTGGATCTACCTACTAAAGAAAAGATAACAAATGAGATCAAGCTCTGGCACGTAATCTCCTCTTTATGTTTTAAAATGGGATAATGCTACTCAGACTCCCAAAGTACAGACGAAGTCAAGAAAGTAGGCATTATTTGGTTAAAGATTTGTAAATCGCTTTTATTTTGGTAAAGGTAAACCCACGCCCTCAAAATTCTTACATTCTTGACTTTGTTTGTACTTTGGGAGTCTGAGTAGCATTATCCTTTAAAATGTGGTATCATTTTTTCCATCTAAAAGAATTTGTCTACATCTTTTATGTCTGAATACGTACACACGGCAAGGCGGCACCTTTACTTTCGAAGCAGAACACCTTGCTGGTAGGAAAAACATATTTTTGAAACCTTATTTACAGTTTACACTATTGTTATTATGACTTATTTTATAATAGGGTATATCCTGTGCCCTAGGGCACGAACAGTTGCATCGATCAAATTTGACGACTTTTCATATTTAAGGTGTAGTTTGACGACCAAAAGTAGAAGTTCTTTTGCTTGTAGTAGAAGCTCTTTTGCTTGTAGTAGGAGCTCTTTTGCTTTAAAAAAAATAAAAAATTA
Organism: Eschscholzia californica subsp. californica; assembly: GCA_002897215.1. Taxonomy (NCBI): domain Eukaryota; kingdom Viridiplantae; phylum Streptophyta; class Magnoliopsida; order Ranunculales; family Papaveraceae; genus Eschscholzia; species Eschscholzia californica. The sequence continues at coordinate 473,958 of BEHA01000612.1, forward strand.
TCAGAAGTATGTTTGGCGAAAATGTTACTTATAAGTCAAAAAGTTAGTTTGGTCGTGTAATTTACTTTCTATTTTCTTTTTCTCATATAGACGCCTGATTTTAATTAAATTTATTTATGATATTCATGATTACTCTTTTGGATGGTGGTGATATTGGTGGTAGTGGTGGTGGAGCCTTGGAGATATGGTGATGGAAGCGGTGGTGGTTATGATGTGGTTGAGGTGTGGTGGTAGTGGAGGTGCGGTGGCAGGGATATGGTGGTGGTGGAAGTATGATGGTGGTGGCAGAGGCGGTGGTGGTGGAGGTATGAGATGGTGGTGGTGTGGTGGTGTGGTGGATGTATCGGATGGTGGTGGTGGTTGAGATACAATGGTGGTGGAGGTTTGAAATGCGGTGGTGGAAGAGGTGTATAGTGGTGGTGGTGGTGGTACAACGGTGTGGTGGTGGAGCGCAAATAAACAAAGAACTTTTTTGATAAAGTAAGATTCATTCATATGCTGAAGAAAACTTGCTTAACTTTAAAGTCAAAAGCTGAAAATATGAACTTTTAATATCTTAATATAGGAAAGATATTCCAACAGATTGGAATTGTTTATAATCCACACTGTTGTATAAAACATTTCCATTTTCAATATATTCTGTATAGTTTTTGGACCAGTTGATCGAAATTTCCACCAGATCCTGCTAATTCCTGTGACTTGTATGTAAGGTGTAACATTAGGAGGAACGAGGAACGAAATTGGAGATCGCCATCCAAAAATAGGGCAAGGGGCATTAATTGGAGCTAGTGCAACTATACTTGGAAACATTCAAATAGGTGAAGGAGCGATGGATGCTGCTGGTTCACTTGTTAATAAATAGGTCTTGCTTGATAACAAAATAAATGTGAAGTATCCAAGGGATAATTGTTGAAGTATCGTCTAGACGCCCATACAAGATTCATATGCAAAACTTAATCTTTCTCAAAAGAAAGATGATCATTTGTATAGAAAATCATGGTGATGCCATTGTTCTGACTTTTTCTTTTCGGTTCTTGGGGTTCTTAAGCATGGTGGCAGGAATACTGGCACAGGTGGTGGGATTTGTAAAAGAACAAGATCCATCTTTGACAATGAAGCAACGGTATGTTAGATATTGTCTATGGGTCCAATGAGGAGGTAACGTAATTGGATGCATGTCTTGTTTTAATATTAGTTTTAATTAGTATAGGATTAGGAAGTTACTTTAATTTGATATTTCTTTATTTTGAAGTTTCTATGTTTTGAGTATTTTATTATTTTAGGAATCCTAGTTTGAGTCTATCTAGGAAAGTCTATTATCCTATAAAAGGAGGCCTAGTCTATTTTGTTATGCAGATTGAAGATAAAACCAAATCAAAGGTTATAGTTTATTGAGTTTATTCAGTTATTTTATCGTTCTTCCTTTACTTTATTTATCGTTTTTATATTTTCGCTGCGTCTACATCAAGTGGTATTCAGAGCCATTTTTTTTAAACCAATAACAATGGTTAATACTACCGTTCCTGCTAAAACAACTAAAGAGAGGACACCAACTTTTGCTTCCGAATGGGACAACATCAACAAGAAGTTATCCTCGGTTACAAAATTGGAAGAAGCTTTCGATAATTACAAGAAGGAAAACATGGAAAAATTCGACCATATGGATCATCGATTCGATCAAGTCAATGAGTCCATCATGAAGTTATCTAAACAACTCGAAAGCATATGTAAGTCTTCCTCTTCCACCACCACTCCTTCATCTTCCACTACGATCCAAACCTCATCACAACAACCACCTCCAACCACCACCAACACAACCGTTGGCATTACCACACCAATCCCAATACCCCTATTCAGCCATACCATAACGAACCCATGCCCCGTTACACCCATACCGTCCCACACCGCCGCAACTCTATCAAATACTACTATTTCCTTAGAAAACCAAAGAAAATTTTTTAGCAACCCTGGCTTTACAGAACATACACAACACGGCTACCCGTTCGGCTATAGCTTACACTAATCCAATCTAGGGTCTTCTTCTACACACCCTTTCAATACCCAGCCAACCATAACCTATACCCCAACCATCAACCCTATTATACCCCAACCAGCAACCATAACACACACCCAGGACCCATCTACACCAACAATTGGGCAGCACTACCCATACCCACATAATTTAGTTAGCCACCCTAGTTCAACAATAAACACGTTTTCCAGCCTGAACCATTCTTTTCCACCACATTACTTAGGTGTCATATCACCAAATCCTACCAAAACCTTCAACGAACCTACCTTACCCCACCACAGTTCACTTGAGTATATTATAAACCCTCCTATAAGTAGTCAACAATCCTCACAGTACCTCACAACACCATACACACATCACACGAGCAACCCTACAATCAACACACCTTTCAATACCATATGTAACCCACCACCTCATGCCGCCTTTTCCCAACAGACCCTAACACACAATTCAGCACAACCCAACCAAACCCGAACTCCACCTAGTATCCCAAACCCAAACCGTCAACCACTTTCAGGATATCCAATTCCTTTTTCGACCCCACTATCCCACGATGATGTCGTTTATGGTACTGGTTCTTCTTCATCTTCTTCCTATCGTATTCGTATGGAAGTGCCTACTTATGATGGTTCGAATCATAAAAATTTTCCGAATCAATTATGTCCCACATCGCCGCTTTCTCTATCAAATCTCTTCCTACAAAATTTTCTTCAAACAATTAAGAAAAAGAGGATCAATTTCCCAATTCTTACAATGAACCTATACCCAATGGTCAAAGATCACATACCAATTGAACAACTTCCATCTAGGTTTCACATATCAATTGAAGAAAACAAACAGTGGGCTCCAGGTATTGATCACGTTAGAGTACATAAACTACATGAAGATGAACGTGGAAAAGTCAATTTTGCGTGGCATATCTACACTACATGGTTCCGATATCTTAGTTAGCGATGGTTATGCTTATACTTTGGCTATTGATGAAGTATTTTGGAAATTTGTTACAATTACTCTTACTTCACACTTGCTCATAGTACTTCACACTTTCTTGAAGATTAAGTGGTTGAGCCTACCGTGGGAAGATGGCGAGATGAACATTATTTATTCACTAAGGTTAATTTTGCGAGAATCATTGGCATATGAGTTTGGGTACGAGGTTGACGATTACTTGCACATTAGTATCCTTTCATTCCAGTGCAAACTTCGTTCGAAGTGGGAATTACGAATCGCCATGACAAAGTTCATCGTCTGCGGGTGCATCAACTTGTTTTCTTCATCGAAATCGGTTCGGGACGAACCTTTTGGGGAACAGGGTGCTGATGCAGGCGCATGACATGTGGGCCCACGTCCACGCGTGCCCACATCCTATTCGGCCATAATAGTAGTTTTAATTAGTATAGGATTAGGAAGTTACTTTAATTTGATATTTCTTTATTTTGAAGTTTCTATGTTTTGAGTATTTTATTATTTTAGTAATCCTAGTTTGAGTCTATCTAGGAAAGTCTATTATCCTATAAAAGGAGGTCTAGTCTATTTTGTTATGCAGATTGAAGTGAAAACCAAATCAAAGTTTATAGTTTATTGAGTTTATTCAGTTATTTTATCGTTCTTCCTTTACTTTATTTATCGTTTTTATATTTTCGCTGCGTCTACATCAATTCATATGCTAAACTTAATCTTTCTCAAAAAAAAGATGATAATTTGTATAGAAAATCATGGTGATGCCATTTTTCTGACTTTTTCTTTTCGGTTCCTTGGGGTTCTTAAGCATGGTGGCAGGAATACTGGCACAGGTGGTGGGATTTGTAAAAGAACAAGATCCATCTTTGACAATGAAGCAACGGTATGTTAGATATTGTCTATGGGTCCAATGAGGAGGTAACGTAATTGGATGCATGTCTTGTTCCTTTTTTGATCCGTACTTGGGGTGTAGCCGCATATATTAAGTGCATTTGACTATGTCTCCTAGCAAGTACCGCGATTCAAAAATTTTCCAACATGTCGCAGCTCGCTCATCCTTTACTTTTGTCACTCTCCTGGTCACATGTGCCAAACTGGTACAACACCTGTCTCAATGCTATCGACATTGCCCTTAATTTTGGCATCACCAAGGGCTAACACATGGTACGTGATTTTTCTTGCATAGGGCTGGTTAGACCATCGTAGTTCCACATGACCGTCTCTAAACCCATACACGGGCAAATATGTAAAACAAGGTGCTTCCGTGTTGGCCATGTCCCAAAGGTCGTCTCAACTGATGTTGGATTAAGTGCGATTCACCTGAACCTTTCAATTCATATAACATACTGAACGTGATGTCCTCTGGAATTATCCGCTTGATATGTGAATTTAACCGTTAAAACTGTTGGAATCAGAGCCAATTTTGGCTCGACTTGACTCGTCAAACTCAGAAACGGAATGCGCCATTGCGTTCTTCTCGTGGAGCTCTTAAACTTAGAGCCAAGAATCACTAAAATCGGATTCCTGATGAATGAGAAATTCAAGTTTAAAATTTGGACGAATATCGGTTGAAATAGGGACTGCAACGTCAAAAGGGACAAGTCAGATTGGGGACCGTTCAAGCGAAGCACGCACGTCCAAATCTGAACGGCAGTCGTTCACTCCGCGGGAATTCGCGTGATCTAGCAGTTGCGCGGTTAGGTCCTCGGGACATATTCGGGATGCGACTAAAAGCGTTGGATCTAAGCGATCCAACGGCGCGCGTCACTTTCGCGTCGAGCATGGCTCGGGATTTTTGCTAGATCTCGATGTGACGGTCAGTTTTCTCCTCTGTTGGGCACGTCTCGAGACAACTCAATCTCCATCTAACAGTGGGCGTTTGTTCCGTGTTTTTTAGCCAGATCCGACGTCCCAGAGTGCACCGATTCTTATATTTAGTTGAAGTCCGTGAATTTGAAGAGTTATGTCTTTTGAACCCAAAAGACAAATGCACCTATCCGGTTCTTATATAAACAACCTAACCCCACGTCATTTTACATTCAATTTAATTTTCTTCTTCTCTTCTCTCCTAACAATTAGTATTCTGGTGTGTTTGGAATATCTAATTGGGAAGTAATTTTAGTATATCTAGAAAAAGGAAGAAAGAAGTTTCGAGTGAAGTTAAAATTGTAAAGCGTCCAGAAGATCCAAGTCATTCTCTTATTCTCTTCTCTTCTAACGATTAGTATTCTGGTGTGTCTGGAATATCTAATTGGGAAGTAATTCTAGTATCTCTAGAAAATGAAGTAAGAAGCTTCGAGTGAACTTATAATCTTAAAGCGTCTAGAAGACCCAATCGCATCAGTCCAAGAGCTCCTATTATTTACGAAGGTTCGACCGCTTTCAGAATATAGAAGTACCATCTTAAAATTCTGAAAGGATAGTCGTTTTATCCCGAAGGCATACACCCTAACATTTGGTACTGTTATGGGGGTGTAAAATGTCTTAAGGAAAGAGAATTTATTCTCGCCTCGACTCCATTATATTTTGTCTATCTCGGTTAATCCGAAAGAAGGAATTACTGATAAAGTCGGTATTCATTTATCGTTTATATCTCTATAAGTTAGAGAAATGAAGTTCCCTACTTCAACCCAGACTTTGGCTTAATCAAGACCAGACAGAGTTAAAGTGAACTCAAACCATAACCAGAGGAACAACAAGAACTACATATGTATGTGTTAGAGAGTGAGATTGACTGCTTTCTGTGATTACTTGCGGGAAACTTAAAATAAGAAAGGAGATGACGAAGTACGATAGCCCAAGACTAATGGTTGCAAAAAGAAAAAGTAAAGATAAAGTAGAGGGCCTTGACTTGTGGTCTTTTATGTATGAAGGGTTTCAGGGCAGGACTGGCTTGATCCTTTTTGTATAATTTTACAAGATGAAGTCTCAAGTAGTTTCTTGAATAAGCTAACAAGTATCTCTTGTTTTTCCTAATCTATTTGTGTTATATTTGTTTGAGATTTCTGCTGGAAATGGGTGAGAGCCGAGTATCCTGACCAACTAGACTACAACGGAGTGTGCTTACTATCTAAACTTTTAAGTTTATAATGCTATTCTGGCTCGAGGTAGTATGTAGGTAACTGTTCCCATTTTCTTTTGAATTTATCCCTAGATGTATAATTCGTGAATTTTGACTTCAACTAAGAATGGAACATGAGACTTCTATCTTAGAAAGTGAATATCCAACCATTACACCAAGTATTGATTTTAGTTCAAATATTGGCTTTACGACCCAAGACTAAAGTTTTTTCTATTTTAATCCTTATTAAAAGGCTGGTCCCATTTAGATGGAGCGTTGGAGTACCGCTCCGTTGATTCCTTCTTGTTCTTGAATGATTTATTGGGAGCAGAAATGGGTACAGGGCTGGGTTATGCGGGGACATTGAGTATCTACTCTTTTTTTTCAGCTTTCTTCCTATTCATAGGTCAATTTATTACATACCTCTCTCAGCTTCAGAGACCACCAAGCCGATTCTTATTCCTCTAGCTGCCCATCGTCTTCTTTTCCTGTCTAATAACCTATTGTTTGTTAGATTTAGTGACGGACTTCCTAACTAACAAAACTCGAGAACAACAAATTGTACATCTGTAGATAACAAGTCCTTCCTTCCCTCTAAATTTTTTTTTTTAGGTTGAACAAGTCCTTTCTTAGGAGGAAAGTTTGTTCAAATACATATATGCTGATCAAATTATTCAATAAACATAGGAGTTATAACGTATACCGAAATTATAAAACCAACTAGCACCAGTGGTCTAGTGGTAGAATAGTACCCTGCCACGGTACAGACCCGGGTTCGATTCCCGGCTGGTGCATTTTGAATCATTTTTTCTATAGGAACTTTTTTACGTTTTTGAGACAGAGTCCCCATAAAATTGATGCTCAAGTTCCAAGTGCTTTAAGCTAAGACTAAGGGAGGTTAATGGGATATGAAATCGGTTGTTTTTGTTTGACAATTTATTTACATTTTATATTTCTACTCCTCTTATAAGAAACAATTTTTGTATATAATGTGAAATAAGAGTATTACCATTGATTAAAAACTACGGTTTTGGTTTATTTTATTTTCATTACTTGAAATCATCTTCCAAATAGAGGTTTTTGAGAAAACTTTTGCTAAAAGTATCATAGTTTGTTTTGTTGTCCAATCCATTTGAATGAATGTTCTATTTCTCAAACTCAGAAAGAAAATTGAAATATCTGATATTAAACGAGGTTTTCAATAAAAAATTGGCAGTGTTTTCTAAATGCATAAGAGAGAAATACATGCCAAATCCAACGGCTAGATATTTTCCTTTTTTTTTTCTTTTTAAATTTTTTTACAAATTTTAATTAGTTTAAATATTTTTTACACTCTATACATTAACAATTAAAATACATCCCACCAACGTGTCGGTCTCCGTATAATTCTCCGACTTTGGAAAAAAAAATTATATCGAAAATAGTTCAAATACATGTTTCGCTCATAAATAAGATCACACACGTTTTCCACACACCCACAAAGAAATCACACATGCGTTTCCCACATGCACAAATTTTCGACCTCAAGAGAGGCTGAGGTTGGAGTTGAATTATTGAGGCTGAAAATTTTGGAAAAAGTAGTTTTTTCGGCCTAACACGGGCTGGGACTGGGTTTGTTCTTAGTACATCATATTTGTCGAACAAGTACACAAAATTTTGGTTCTCAAACAATACCAAAATATGATTAAACCGAAATAAACTAATACATTGTCTAAGAATGCAGTTATAGAAGGATTTCAGAGTCCCCTTTACTAGATGGGTTGTATTCTTCGTATACCCCACTAAATATTGCCACATTTTTGTCTACTTGTCATGTCGAAGTATTTTTTTTTTATCATAGTTTGGTTAACGACATTAACTCGAAGGAGACATTGGCTCATCTCTTTATCGGAGGCACAACACTACCTCTACCAGGTGGAGCACCACCACCACCACCACGTACAACAGCCTGAGTCTACAAAATTGGATGATTAACAGATGTGAAGTTTTTTTCTTATAACATAATAACATTTGAGGTGAAATCATATAGATGGCAGGTGTTATGTGCACCATCAGTTAAAAGCATTCGATAAAAACAAAGTACAAAAAAATATATTACGTAGAACTTATTCTAGCCCGCATGGCCACGGCACGACCACGACCAACTCCAAGGGATGAGCCCTTACCCTTGAAGAATTCTAGAAAATGTTATCAGATGAAAAATAGCTTTGCTTTCAGAATACTATTAAAAGGCAAAAAAAAGAAAAGAGAAAAGAGAAGCACATAGTTGCTAGTTGGTACACATACCTTGATTTTAGCATCTAGACCTTTGAACATTGGTGAATTTTTCAGCATATCAGGTAATACCATAACCTGAATGTTATAATTAGAAGTAGGGTAAATGGACAATCAGTTGCTAACAATTTTAACATAACAAAATAACATACATTATATATCTCTCGAATAAGGTAAATCACCTGACTTTGCTACCTCAAATGAAAACATGCTCGTGCTGTGAAATCTTCCCATCCTAAACAAAAGAAATAGACTCAATCAGAATGTACAAAGAAGAAACTAATGTTAACCGCATTATTCAAGCTCTAACTCAGGTGTGCCAAACCAATATTCAATCTCCCAAATCGGTGGTGAGACGGATTGTGGTGCTCCTCTTAAGAGGTTAAGCACCCTTACTTAGTGAGGCCTTTTAAACTCGTGAGACCCAGTGTGCCAAAACGGACAATGTCACTAGCAGCCCAGAAGGTTGGTCCGCATCATCCTATAAAAAGAGAGTATTTATACCTAAAATCAGTCTCTGAAGATGACATGTAAAATAATGACTGTGTAGAAAATATCTGCATTGAAGTTTGTATGAAGGCACCTCATACTTGCATGCAGGTGGAGGCAAGGTTCTCTAGCAGAATGCACCTCATGACTTCAAGTTTAGGGATAGTCTATGAGCTTGCCACAATGCCCCACAATGCCCCACAAGGCCAGAGCCCAGAACACAGAATAAGCTTTCGGTCTTTTATTGTGTCTTTGTCAGATTGTCTTATGGTTATAAAGGTTACCTATAACAAGAAGCTGGGACGCCTATTCCGTTAGGACCTTTTGCTCAAGCCCCTCGGACACGTTCGTGCACATGTTGAATCGCGCCACTCTTCACCGACACGGCGACACGTTTGTCTGTCATTTCCCTTTCCGGGAGATGCTAGAGTGACTTAGAGGGTGAGCAAAAGGGTGACATAATGACGTGGAATTCACTAAAAGACAAGGTTTTTTTTAAGTTTGACTACGGTGGGGAACGCTTTTGTTTCTAAATGAAGAAATTTGGGCACCCTTTTGGTCACCCTCTAAGTCACTCTATCATTTCCCTTTCCTGAAACACAATAAACAACAAACTCTAGTATCTACAAACTGGATGGAAAGGGCTGAAAAACGGTACCTGGAAATCAAAGAACACGCCGATACATATCCGTACGTATGGGCTTCTTATATCATCATATATGGTGGATTCACTTTATGGTCTGGTTATAGATGGGGAAAGCTACTGAAAATAGGGTTCGAGCTCTTCAACAAAAACTCAGAATGTTGGTCGATGCTGAGGAATCTGCAGTTTCTTCTTCTTATTCTTCCTGTTCATCGGCCACACTGATTGATAAAATATCCATTTCTAGTAAATCCTGATAATTTGGTAGTGTTACACTGTTACTCAGACTTATAATAGAAATTTTATAATTAGTATGTTGTTGAGCCGGATCTTGATTTTAATCTTTAGGTTTACAATGGTTTCAATCTTTTCTGATACGGTATTTTTGGACGACATATAACGAATGATCGTGATTTTCCATGGGAACTATCTATTGAGTCTTGACTCTTGATGCTAGTACTTTTACTAATGCTCTTGAGAAATGGAAGTATTTACTGTTAAACTAGTATTTACTGAATGCTAGTTTCATCTGCACAGACCCTTTATCCCACATTGTTTAGGAAAACCTTCAAGACCTTCTCTTGCATATTCTTTAGCCCTTTTGGGAAGGTTTGGCACCTAGATTGGCTGGCTGGAGAAGTCTAGGGTGATATTAGTGAGCTAGGGCTGTACTCTAAATTTAAGGGCAATATGCCTTTTCAATGGGTTTGGCACCTAGGTTGGTCAGGTGAAGAAGTCTGGTGTGGTCCAAGGTAGGCCCACACCGAGAAAAAAAAACCTTGTACTATGCGAAACTAGGTTAGTGAGCTTGGGTTCTGCCTAAATCAAGGACAACTTGTTTGTTATTGACGAGTCGTACATCACATGATCATTCAAGTAGGACATCAAAAACCAACAATTTTTTTTGTTTCTCTCTTTTTGTAAAAGCAATAGATTATATTTACGTTTTCCTATTATGGGCGAGGACCCAATTTTATGTCATGTCCATGAACCTATAGAATAGATTTTAGAGGTTAGTATGAATGAGGACCCGATATGTTGATTTTGTAATGAAGCAACGGTTTTGGATACTTATGGATTAAGACCTTGTTTTCCATGTTCTTTTGACGTTTTTAACATTCATATCCACTTACATTATTGCCTGAAAGCCGAAGCAAGTATCAATGCTTAATTTTATATTATTGATTGAACTGAAGGGGTTCTGATGCAGGCGCATAAACGTGTGGGCCCACGTCCACGCGTGCCCACACCCTATTGGGTCATAATAGTAGTTTATTTAGTAGAGGAGAAGTTACTTTAATTTGATATTTCTTTAATTTTAAGTTTCTATGTTTGAGTAGTTTATTATTTTAGGAATTCTAGTTTGAGTCTATCTAGGAAGGTTTATTATCTTATAAAAGGAGATCTAGTCTATGTTATTATTCACCTTGAAGAGAAAAATGATGTGGCGTGAAAATGCCACATTTAGGTCACTTAACTTTGATGAGTTCGTTTTTTTTTCGTTTTTTTTTCTTTTTCACTTTTCTTTTCGTTTTTTTTTCGTTTTTGTTATTATCATCTTCTTCATTTAAAACCCACCACCATTAAAGCTTCACCAAGCTTTCTCTCTCTAAGCAATTTTCAACCAAAATCAAATCAAACCATATGGGAAGCTAGCCAAGGATGAGGGGAACAAAAGCCCTAAAGTTTCGGATCAAGAAAGTTGCCGGAAAACTCATAAAAGTCCGGCCAAAGCATTAACACAAATCCGACCAAGTCATCAAAATCCGGCCAAGAGGTGCTGTCCCGTGCTAGATCCGGCAGTCCCGAGCATGAAGATGCGTCCCTTGACCGTTCCCAGCTGCAGCCCGAGTGAGAGGATGCCGTACCGAGCAGTCCGAGCTGCAGGTCCGCCGGAGCAGCTGCTGGTCGCGTCCACAGCAGCTGCTCCCGTGGACGCGTCCAGTCGCTGCTACTGCTGCCGCTCTTGTGCGCGTCCCTTAATGCTTCCCGAGCAGCCCGAGCTGCTCCATGCAGCCCGAGCTGCTTCCGGCCAAGCTTGGCCGGCCTTGAGCTTGGCCGGCCTTGCTTGGCCGGCACTCTTCCTTCTCCTTCCTCTCTTTTTCTCTCTTTCAAGCTCTTCTTTCAAGAATAAGAACCCTAAAAGCCTTAGCCTCCTTGCCTCTTTTCTCTCTCTTTCTTCTTGGTTCTTGGTTGATGAAGAAGATGATGAATAGTAACCCTTTACTACTAAAACCCTAGGTCAAGACTTTGACTCAAACTTGACTTTGAACCATAAAGAGGGTGCCCATATATTTTCAACTCTTTTCTTCTTCTTTGGTTTATGTGGGCTTTGGGCTTGGTTTTGGGCTTCATTTAGAAATCAAGAGGTGCCTCCATCTTGTCTCTACATCCAAACCAAGGGAAGTGCCTTCAAGAAAAGACCTTGGCTTCTTTCTTTTATAACTTCCCCGTCCGAACTCCGAATCAACTTCCGTTTTCACCGTCGAACTCGTCATTGACTTCACTTGTTGTTTGACTTCTGACTTTGACCAAAATGACCAAAATACCCCTGGTGCTCTTTTCTTCCATTTTGCCGCATAAGATGAAAATGTGATAATTCGCTCTCTTTATTCCGAATTACACGCCAAACCACAAATAAACTACCAAGCAATAAAAACACATAAATAATTAGAAATAAAACTCGAAAATAACTAACTCATCAAAGTTAAGTGACCTAAATGTGGCATTTTCACGCCACATCAAAAAACAATTGAGTTATTAAGAATTTATGTTTAGTTTATCGTTTTCTTTAATTGTTCTTAGTTTATTTTATTGTTCTTTAATTATTCCGCTGCGTCTACATCAGGTTCTAAGAAGGCAAGAATAAGACCACGAATGAAATGAAGCAGCGAAAAATGGAGAAAATCCAAAATGGGTAACGTCCTAACGACCATTTCCTTTCTTTATTCCCAAGTTCCTTTCACTTATATTCAATATGTCTCTGACTCCTCTCCAATTAGTATTTTCATAAGCTCGTCTAAAATATAAAATCTTTGTACGAAGACTTGTTGTGCGAACTTGACTTTTCCAAGTCTTCTGCTACTCCCTAACCCTTACCATCGTACTCATGTTTACTTTCATAAGTTTATGTTCATACTTCGGCTTCCACAATATATATAAAATCTTTGGTTGATTTATGTTATCTTACGTTCCAATTGTGAGTTGATTTTCATCATCATCGACGATTTTGATCGTTGAACAATTATAATGAAGAAATAATTCTACCATAATCTCTTAGTTGGTGAGACTTGCAATAATTCTTTGGTTTGAATTTTTAGTTCATTTTATGTTAAAAAAAAATTAGAAAATAAAATATATAATGTATAATTAAGAAAAGCTTGATTGATACAGCTAATAAATATATAATGTGATACCTACCTCATTTCTCATTGACTTGAGAAATAGTTTAGCTAGATCCTATGTAATTTTACCCTAATAGTCGAAATATATTTTGCCATCAAAGACTGGCCGGTGTGGAATTTTAGTCAGTGAAAAAGACGCCCCAGAGATAAACAGTTGTTTGCCTTGAAAAACATGATGTTTGTATTTAAAAACTTGTTGATTGTGTATTTTTTTAGTTTTTCCCATTTACTATTACTTTTCAAGTATCTTGTTTGTCCATTGGTTGAAACGTTGATTATATCAAGCAAATAATATATGTATTGAACAAGGAACTGTTTGCATCGAACAAACAACAATTGTATCATACAAGGAAATGTTTAAAGAATATATCTTCATCTTGAATGGCTAAGATTACACTTTTCAAATTTATCTTTAAGGGTTAAGGTTACATTTCCCAAGTTTATCTCAAAGGGTTGAAATTATACTATCCATACATATCTTCAATGGCTAAGTTTAAACCTCCCAAACTTATCTCTAATGGTCGAGATTATAGAACTATTCCTACTCATTAGGGGTGACCGCTAAAGTCGAAAGACCGGTGAAAATCAAACCAGACCGGACAATAAAAAACAAGTGCAAAAACACCCAGTCTATAATGGTCGGTCTTTTTTTTATTGAATTGGTCTTTAAGTCCGGTTCGGTCATTTTTCTAACAAACTCATGGGGCCTGTACCGGACCGCATTAAATGTCATATATATCATCCTTACAATTAATGGTAAAATATTAATGGATAATTAAGTGTTATATCTTATAATGAAAAAATATGCGAAATTGTTGTCATTGTTGAATTATGTTCATTTGATCACTTGTGCACGATATTGGCTTCAATATAATCTTTTGATTGTTAATATTTCGTGAAATAAAGTTTAATTAGGTTTACACCGAAAAATCAGACCAAAAGACTAGTTTTTCAATGGCTGGTCTATTTTATTGTGAACGGACTTTTGGTCGTACTTTTTATATATAAAAACCAGACCATTAGAATAGGTACTCGTTCAAATATGTCAAAAAATCGGTCCACCTAAACCGGTTTCACCCCTACTACTCACTGGATGAGTTATACCTTCTTTTTTATTACGAAACTTCACTGCTTTATATCGAAAACACCAAATGTGTATATCAGAATAGATCAAACACGTAAAAAATAGGGTTAATTCTATTTTGGCCCCCTAAAGATGACCAACTCACCAAAATGGCCCCCTAAAGATGACCAGCTTCCAGTATAGCCCCCTTTTGAGTTTTTTCGTTAGTCGATTTTAGTCAACTTTAACAGATGACTATTTATTTCCTTTTATACCCCTCTTCAAAAAAAATCTACCAGATTTGTCTTTTCCCCCTCTGTCGTATGAGGAAAGTCGCCGGCGCCGGCCGGCGACCATTACCAGAAATAAAATAAAAAAACATCCTTTTTTCTTTTTCCTTTTTTCTCACGCTCTTCTACGGTTTGGGGGGGATCTCTCTCTCTCTCTCTCTCTCTCTCTAATGGAATGACTCTTATTAGTAACGAGTCTTGATACTGAATGTGGTTGTAATCAGATGTCACCAGAAGTGCTTGAGGATCCCTTGATGTAGTTGACGATGCTTGTAGAGAAAGAGCAAACCTAGAGAAACTTATTGGATGAGAAATCTAGAGAGAGAAACAGAGAAAGTGGGTTTAATCTGGTTGTTATAATTCCCCCAATTTTGACATACCCAAACCCTTCAAATCCTCACTGGAAATTCTCCCAAATTGTTGTAGTTCTTCACACCGCCATCACCAATCCAAACCCACCCTTTGGGTTTTAGGTGCTTCAAGTCGAAGGGCTAATCTACTGACTGGAAGTGGATGCAAATCTTAGAAGCTCCAACCATGAGAAGCTAGTTTGGATTTCTACCTAAAGCCAACCCAAAATTTCTTGTTCCCTAGCACTATTGTTCAACTCCCAAAGTTAAACTGGTTTGTAATTAGGATATGTTAATTGTAGAAAAATATCTTGGTTTTGATGTCTCCTTGTGTGATTTCTAAATTTCATATTTGAGATTCACTTGCTTAGTATATGCATTCATGTTTAATCTTCATTATCTGGTTGATCTAGAGACTAGAGAGAGGAAACCTTTAATCTTCTCTTCATTAAGTAAAGTGGGTAAGATTTAATCAGGCAAAAAAAGTGGCACTAGCTGATGAGAAATCAAGTTGAAATGGGTAAGTTCGTAGTCTTTGTCGAATGCCATTTGGGAAATCATCAAGAAATGGTTCTTCTCCATCTTTTCCAAATCTTCAACATCATCATCAAAATCAACAACAACACCAACAAACCCTAGTTGATAGATCAAATCCAATTTCTTTAAATACTGTAACTTCAGTATTAAGATCTCTTTTACCGACTCGACCACCACTTCGTCTAGATCCAACCACAAAAATTTATTGTTTCTAGGTTTCCATATTCATAGTAATTTGCTCGGATATATTGAGGTTTGAGGGCGAGAAGAAGATAGAGGAAGAGATAGGAGAAGATAAAGAGGGAAAGAGAAAAAGGTGTGAACCTTTCAGAAAAGAGAGAAAGAAAGAAACAGGGAAAAAGAAGAAAAAAATCATTTACTATTTATTTATTTTTTGTGATGGTCACCGACGACGACCGACAGGTCGTCGCCGTTGACCATTTTCCGACAGCAAAGAAAAAAATGACATTTAGGGCAAAATATTCCAAATGAGGGTAAATAGGGAAAAAATTAATCAGCTGTTAATGTTGACTGAAATTGACTAACGGAAAAATTCGAAAGGGGGCCATATTAGAAGCTGGTCATCTTTTGGGGGCCATTATGGTCAGTTGGTCATCTTTAGGGGGCCAAAATAGAATTAACCCTAAAAAATATCATCAAATAGATCAAAATGATATAAAAATATTAATGTTTCATCAAATTTCAAGATAAATCAAAAAACCTCGTCTTAACTTAGAACATATCTCAAGAACAGGTGGCAGTTTGCAGAAACTAAACAACTGTCCATATAGCAGGGAAGTTTTCATTATTAGAATGCTTGAACTAAAATAATGGCACAAGTCATTTAGTGGATTGAGCTTTCATCACACTGTATTATTTGATTTTTTTTTCGTCATATTAATATTTGAATGATTGTTTTTGCTATTAGCCTAACTTATTTTGAAATAAACTCTCATTTACTAAAAAAAAATATGAAGAGAATAGCGATAGATGATTACACAAAACAAAATTTTATCCTTATTTAATGTTGGGTTAACCTCCGGGGGGTGGGTGGGGGGGGGGGGGGNGGGGGGGGGGTGCGGTAAGCAGAAGAGATATACATTTGAAATGGTTTGGATAGGCAGTGACTCTAGGGCATAAATAAAAAATTTAAGAGGATAAAGACTTCATCACTCAAGTTTGACATAGAAGACACATTTATCTTGAATTTTTGAGTCAACAGTCCAAAATCTGGGGGGTAAACCCAAAAAAAATCCACTCTTGCCCAAAAATTAGTTGCAGGTCCAAAGGTCAGTTTTTTTTTTTTATTCCCCTCTTGCCCTTGGACGGGACATGCTGACGTTTTCCTGAAAAAAAAATGTCTAGTAAATAAAATAATTTACCAGTACACGAAAAATTCAAAATTTTTTTCAAACGAAATTTCAAATTCCCGCCCAGGAAACCATCTCTTCCCGGTAAATAAAATAATTTCCCGTACACAAAAAATTCCAATTTTCAAAATTTTTTTGAAATTTTCAAACGAAATATATTTTTTCGAAATTTTCAAACGAAATTTCAAATTCCCGGACAAATTTTGAAATTTTTTTGAAAATTTTAAATTCCCGCCCAGCAAAAGTGTCTAGTACAGAAAAAAATTTCCAGTAAATAAAATAATTTCCCGGTCACAAATATTTTTTTTCGAAGTTTTGAAATTTTCAAACGAAATTTCAAATTCCCGCCCAAATTTTCAATTTTTTTTTACGAAATTTCAAATTCCCGCCCAGCAAAAATGTCTAGTACAGAAAAAAATTTCCAGTAAATAAAATAATTTCCCGAAAAAAATTGCGTTTCCCGGGAATTTTTCGGTGGCTGTTCCGTAATTTTCTGAACAGTACACATTCTGATGGACGGGTTGTCAGATTATTTTTCAGAAAAAAAAAATCGTTTCCCGAGAATTTTTGATGGCAATTTTGTAATTTTCGATGGCATGAACGGTAAATACTTTATTTTCTAAGGGCCCTTTACGTAATTTTGACCCCCAAACTGACACATTGGACCTCCCTTTCATTTTTAAGCAACTTTGGGTGAAATTTTCATTTTAGCCCCCTTTTTGGACCAATGGCCCAACCTCCCATTTATTTTTAGTCCAAAAATAAATATGTTGTGTTTTAACCCCAAACTTTCATCTTCAAGGTATGTAAATCTTTGGACTAGAGTCAATCGTGGTTGACTAAGATTAGCACCGGCAGCTCTTTGGATAAGGTGGTCAAGGGCGTGTCTTGAGATTTGAGAAGTATATCAGTCATGTGTTTCATGTGGTTAGTAACGGGGTACAAGCTTGTACTCAGTGTTGCCATGATTACAAATCGCATAGTTAATCTACTTAACCTCCATTTAAACGTGGGTGTAAAATACCTCATTTAAGAGCGTGTGCAATCCGTATAGGTTCAGTTCTAGTCTTCTAGACCGCCAAGTTGCTACTGTGACACTTGTTAGTATAACTTAAAAATGAAAAGAAAACGTAACGGAGTTTGATTTTTCTCCTCTCCCCAGTTTCTATATGAACAAGAAAACTAAACTTCAAAGTTTTCATCTTCACAACTTCTCTCTCTCTAACTTCTCTCTCTCTCTCATCGGACAACTACACATAAATTGACAAAATCACAATCCCCTCCACAAATTAATCACTTCCCCAGCTCCCTAAATTATTATTCACTCTCTTCTCCTTTTCTTCACTTTCCAAACCCAAACTCTCTCTCTCTAGTTTCATGACACAACCAAACGGGGTAGATGTTCATATCACTAACAAACCTTCAAAGAAATCAGATCTTTCATCAAAGGAGAACAATCAACAAGATTATCCAGCACAATCATATAATATACCTAAACAAGAACAACTCAATTGGCTAAACAATAATGCTTTATTCGAAAGAAAAGGATCAATTAGACGAAACTCAAATTCAAATACAATTTCTCATTCTTCTTCTTCAACTTCTCAACGTTTCTACTTCAATTTCAAATCTAAAACATCAATCATTGGTCTGCCTCAAACACAAAACTCAAATTTCATTGATTGTAGTAAAGTTTGAAGAAATTCTAAACCTTCAAAAGCAAGATTCTTCCCTAAAATATCAAGATCAAGATCATCAGGGAAATCTTCTTCATCTGTACCTCCTCCAAGTAAACCTTCTTCGCTAAAGGTTTCTTGTATTGGAAGAGTTAGGTCAAAGAAAGAAACTATCATCGCTAGAAGCCGTAGTTTGAGGTTTCGTAATCGGTCTATTACCGATGAAACGCCGCCGGTTCAATCGGCTTTAATTAAACCGGAGAAAACTCCGTTCTGGTCAAAAGTCAGAATTATTCTTCGGATCGGTGAGAAGAAGAATAAAAATAATAATAGTAGTACTGATGATGGCGGTGGTTTGACGGAATCGCCGCCGCGGAAGACGAAGAAGAACGTGACGGAAGCGAAACACAAGGAAATTACATCAAAACCTGTGTCTGAACCGCCGCGGTTGGGTGGGTTGAAACAGTTTTCATCTGGGAGAAAGTCCGAGTCGTGGGGCGGTTGCGAGTTGGATTTTGGTGGCGGAGACGATTCTGACCCACCACCTGAACCATCACCACCTGTTTCGGTGTTTAGTCGACGAGGGGTAGGTCAACCTCAGAGACTTGACTGTTATCGCGAGTTGGAATTAATGGGTCCAGCTTCTGTTTGATATCCAACGTGGCAAAACAGACGGATTCTAGTCGTGCCACGTAATGCTTGGTGGGCCTACCTTGTGAAAATGATTTCGTTGTTATACTTCTTGAATGATTAAGTTTGCTTTTGAGGAAACTGTTTCGAACTTTTCTCTTTTTGTCATTATATAAATGTTAAAAATGGGGATTATAGTTTTGTACATGAAAAAGATTATAAAGAAGATATAGTGTTTATTGAAAAAGGGATGGTCATGATTTTGTGAATGAGTATGTGGGATTATTAAATTTCTATAGTTCTAAGTTATTTCGTATTGAATTTTTCCACTTTCTTTTTCGTATAGACATATTCAAATCGAATATACCAACGTATTTACTAATGTATCGAATATACCAACGTATTTACTAATGTTTTTTTTGTTGCAAATTTACTAATGGTATTATCAGACGATTAGTCTTTTTCTTATATATCTAGAGTCTAATTCGTGTTTAGAAAAAAAAAAAACACAAAACCTTCATCTTTTATATAGATAATGAGATCTATTCTTACCAACACAAACCTCTCCCCTAAATAGTCAATGAGAATAATTAGGTAAGAAAATTTCTAATAAATGAACGAAATATATTAGAAAATGACATGATAAAAGGTCAACTAATTTCAAGTTTCTAATCAGTACCGTCAATTCCTGCAAATGTTCTTCGATCACATTGAGTATGAAAAAAAAAAGATATAATGATGTCTCAGAAATCTAAAACTAAAATACGTAACATTTCTGAAAGCTACAGTTTATGAATAGAGTCTAAGCAGCTGCCACAGCTACTTGTTTCTTGTGCCAAGAAACCACATCTTTGTACGCAACATCGCCTCCAAAAATATCCAAAGCGCTTCCAACAATAACATCTACACGTCCCATTCCTGCTACCTTTATCTTCTCCAGATCAGCCATTGTTGTCACTCCACCAGCATAAGTTACCGGAATCTAACACAAAACCAACCAAAATTTTCATTTTCCGGACCAACAAGGTCAAAGCCCAACTTTTCTCAAGTAGAGAAATACACATGTTACCACCAAAGTAAAAGTGTCTTCACGATACATAAGTTAAGAAATTTAAATGTGAGTTTAGTGATTATGATGTAGAGATTTGATTTGGAAGATTGAAAGTCGAATGTTTACGTACAGGTGAATACTTTCCGAGCAATGCCACAAGCTCCTCATCAATTCCTAGTCTGTAACATACACAAGCAGCCAACAACTACTTAAGTATGCAGGCCTAATGAAACAGAAACCATGTATTTGAGACTAACCTTTTCCCTTCGACATCGACTCCATGAACTAGAAACTCGTCTGCATAAGTAGAAAGAAAATCTAAAGATTTTTCATCAACATATACTTCACTGAACTTCTTCCATCCATCAGTGACAACTGCATATTTCCCATCCTGCATATAAAAGTTGTTGGAGATACGTAACTCAAAGGCTCGAAGTAAATTAACTTTCGAAAAATTCTGGACTCTCTCAGCTACCTAAAGTTGGAAGTTATACTTGATGATGTCAAGCGATTTGGTAATATACATAAAGTTTGGTCCATATGACTATAACTGTCCGACTCCCAAGTTCAAACTTCAGACCGTCTTATTCTATGGACGTGTACTCGGGTCTATCATAACCAAACCTCTGTGAGTCGGATGATCATAACAGTTAAAGGAAGAAAAATATTTATGAAAATGAGATGATTAAGAATGGATCTACAAAAATAAGAAGCGGCAGCACTCCCTTGGATTTCTTTTATTACTACAACTAAAAATTGTGTACTTACGGTTTAAAAATGCGTTCTCCTCGATCAACAAAAAAACGAGCTTTGGTTTGAAAGAACTATTGCAATAACTTTTTTTTCTGCTCAAGGGAAAAACACAACAACCATAAAAGTTTACAATAGTTTACCAGCAATCTGCTGAAACTACAGGATGCAGCATGTATAGTAGCTCATTAAACTAGGCATACGATGAAGATTCAACCGAAATACATCTATGGGGTAGAAGCAACATAGAACACTCGTACCTTCTTTCTGCAGCTGAGATCTAAGACCAGACGCTGCTTTCTAACCATGTTGACAAGATCTTTGAGTCGTTCAAGCTCCATTTGTCCATTGTTAAAGACAAACTGCATGAGGATGAGATCAAGAAGAGTTATTAAATCTACAGAACCTAAACAAACACGTTAATGAATGAAAACCCAATTGACTGAAAACAGTAACACGAAGTTCATCTTGTTCCTTTTTTCGTTCGTTTTGTTTTCTTCTTTATTTGCTACTACACAACCATCTATAATACTGCATTTCCCTAAAAGACCTTCTAAGTTCTAACCACCGGCCTGAAATTCTTCAGTGAATGAGTTATAAGGAAAATAAAATAGTAACACAAATGAAAAGTTTCTTATAGTTGATGAAATGTTTTAAGCTAAGCTAACAATGAAAAAAGATTCTTATCAGGTCTAGAATTTAAAATAGGAAAAAGTAGCTCCAGCCATTAGTAATTTTCAAAACGAGGGAAACAAATTTGGGCATTGGACATAAAATACAAATGTTAGTTTGGATAAACAAGCGAAAGGAGGGATTAACTTCAGTATTACAACATTATCATGTTCATATATGATCATTACAGGTGGCAATTTCAAACTACAGATGGATCACATACTGAGGTCACAATGACATGGGAAGCCCCCTCATTGAGGTAACTTAAAGCGTTATCTCAATTGATCCCACCACCAACTTGTAGACCGCCTAGAAGTGACCATTCCTCATAGTACAGAGGAAAAATCTGTCAGCTCAAATATGTTATAAACATAAGAAAATAAAGGTAAAGATTGGAGTGCTCATGTTGAGGTAGGTCTTCGAAGTTTGAAGCATAAAATGATAATGAAAAAAAGTGACTCGTAAATTAATAACATTCTAATAGAGGCAACCGTTTAGGTGCCTGTTCTGGTAGGCATTAGCTCATCAGTATGTGTGTTCTGTATCTGTAAGACATGACAGTACGGAAAATAGCAACTACACCAGGGTACTAGGTTTTAGGGGTCGGTTAGCTAGATGATTCAATACATTCCTGTTACTCAAGCTACAAAATAACCCATGAGCAAATCAGAGCCCAAATTCATAGATTTATCAACAAAATAACAGGATAAAGTGAAACATAGAAGCTAACGGACATGCAATGTCACTTGCAACAACACTAGGAAAACCATTCACAGCAACCAAGGAGGTGATAGCTACCAGGATAGGCACGCAATGCTTTGCTGCAGATTTGCTCAAGGCATCTCCACCTAGCATTATAACATGACCACCTGTAAGTCCGTCATTCTTATACAAACTTGCAAATTCGTTAGCTGACTTATCTGATTCAAAATTCGTCACCAGAGCAGAAGCTTCGTCTTTTGAATCCCGAAGAGTAGATCCAACTATTTGCTTCACTTTCCCCTAAATCAATTCAAGTTTCGGCGAATAATAGGTAAGACAAGAAGCACCTCCATTTGAAGATATAAAAATTGGCAATACAAACCTAACATAACAGCTACTCCAACTAACAACATCCAGTATAGGTTGCCACGGCCTTAAATATCAAATGTTAGACCAAGAGTGCCTAATTGAATGACTAGGGCACCAATCCAAGACGTGTAACTAGTTAAAAGTCTGCCTTTTCTTTCCAATCATCCTAATCTTCAGACCATGTTTGGCGTGCAAGAAAAGAATGTGATTACCAAGGAATAACAATACCTTACTATTGTACTTGGTGTGGTGAGGAATATGATTGGTACCGATTGATTTTGTCCATTTATTATCTATTTGACAATTACAAGAGAGGGAGCCACAACCCCACTCTCTCCCTGGGTTTCGGCCTTTCTGGTTCCCCCTCTAGAAGGAATCACATTCCTCCTCAGAATGTAATTCCTGGCTCATTCCCGCCCACCAAAAACACCATTTCAGTATGTCATTCCTGGCAAACGCATTCCAATACCATCTTCGAAACATGGCTCAAAAGGAATGAAGTTCTTTGAGAATTGAACAATTACATGATTATCAGTATATTGTCATATTGTGAACAATTTAAGACTAACCCACAAATAACCACAACGTCAAGGTGATAATATAAACATAAAATGGAACTACAAACGACATATATAACATGAAATTGTGAAAAATTAAATGGATTTGCACTTACCTTGTGAATATCAATACAAGGTCGGAAACGAACACCGTCACATTTGATAGATAAACGAGATCCTACAAAAATTAATAGGTCAAATTAACTATAGCACTTGTAGCAGAAGTCTGATTCTAATTTGTAACTACTGAGTATGAGCAAAAACGAAACATACTGGAGAAATTAGGCGGTAAAACCCTAAAAAACTCTGATTACTGGTGCGGGAAATCGCAGAAGTTGATAGACGCAAAGAACTAATATCTGATGTTGGAGTAGTTGCGGGTTGAGAATCCAGTCGACTGAAAATTTCCATATTAACTGCGATTTATGTATTGATCTTGAGAAGAAGCCTGCAGGGGGGAGCCAGGATTTCAATTTAGCCGGGGGAGACTCCTTAAACTAGTTTGAATCAACCAAGTAACAAGTATAAAATCAAAAATCGAACCTAAATCTTATACCCAATTGACTTGCATGAATTTAGCAAATATCTTGTATCAAAATAAACTAGTTCCAACTTCTAACCTAATAAGTAGCAAGTAACTAGTTTTGTGAGAATAGTCCCACATGGGAGAAGGGGTAACTAGCAACCAAGAATATAATGTATAGGTCTTCTCCACTCATTGCCAATTGGTTTTGAGTTGATGACCTCAAACTTAACATGTAACACAGCTAGGCCCACACGTGATAGGCTTAAAAGCCAAACGTGCTCTCACGTCATAAAAAAAAACACGTGTTAGGCTAACCACGCCTCACGTGAGGGGGCGTGTGAGAATAGTCCCACATGTAAGAAGAGGTAACTAGCAACCAAGAATATAATGTATAGGTCTTCTCCACTCATTGCCAATTGGTTTTGAGTTGGATGACCACAAACTTAACAAGTTTAAAATCAAATCCTATATCTAAACCCTTTAGACCTACAACCAAGGGGCTTGTATGATTCTTTATTTGTGCATCAAATAAACTAACCAAAATCTAAGAAGTAATGACTAATAAGTACAAACCTAACAAGTTACAAGTAAATTTTGTATAATCTATCAAGATTCAAGACCTTAGTGTTATGGTTTGAAATTTAGAATGAAGATAAACTCATTACTCGATTCATAAACCTAAACTGATTTCATAAAACTAAATT
>BEHA01000612.1:513927-553985 GCA_002897215.1 Eschscholzia californica subsp. californica
AAACATCGTTGAAAGTGCGTAAGGATTCGAAAGAAGACGGGGCCGACTACAACTGTTCCTGTAAGTAGAATCTTCCCCCAACACTTGGACTTACGAAATACATTCTCCCTCTTGTGAAATTTTGTTTCCGTTTAAACTAAAATTTCGCTTCTTTGTCCCACACAGTGTTGTGGAAATTCTTGATATGTGTAATTTATTGCATTTTCATCCATAGAACATTTGATCAAAAATGACACTAATGTAGACATTTGTTGTGCAACTTTATATTGAATGACGTCAGGAGGGAGGGTATGTTGGGTTAAAAACAACATGGTGCATACCTGGTAGATGTACCGCTAGACGCACGACATTTGGGTATTCTTCATGTAACAAATGACCAAATAACCTTCAAGCTGCTTTAGGTGGGGCAATATACCGTGAATCCAGGTGGGGCAATACATTTACGGACATTTGAAATTTCATTTTTTAAGTATTTAAGGACATTTGATATCTCATTTAAAAATGTGATAGACATTTTAGTATGCTCGAAATCCATCATTAAGTTCTACAGACGTTTCAGGACTTTCAATTGTGATTATCAACCATGTTAGAGGACTCTCAAAATATCCACCAAATTAGGGGCTTTATCTTCACCAAACCAAAGGAACAACCCTTTCAAAACTAGTTCTAGTTAATAGATACAAGATCAGATCAGATCTGACTCGAGTCAGACACTGATATGCCCTAAAAAGAAATGAGCTTGATGGGTAAGCAACACACAGACTCATGGAATATCTGACTACTGTTGACCAAATAGTGTGAACTCATTGACTGTTGTTTGTTCATAACCAAGAAGTGTACATACTTTTCTTCTTTACACTCTTCAGTTATAAAGTAGTGAATTTTTCCAATTCCACTTTCATTTTTTCTCGCAAGTTGCCTTTCTCGAGAGAACTTTTTAATCTTCGAATCGCATTAATATCCTCAAAACCATTATTATCATCTCTCCCCACCCCACTCCCTTTAAAGAACCCACAAAAAAGAAGGGAAAAGTTCTCTCAAATTTGAGGTTAGAACTCTGAACTGACTCTCACCCAGATCAGTACTAGTAGTAGATCCCTCACTTCCACCCTCTTTCTCTCTCTCTCTCTTCTGATTTACTTACCCAAGTCTTCTTTATACATCATGAGAAATACCCTGATTTTTTTCATTCTTTTAGTACCATTTCTCACTCCATTATTTGAGTTTCAAGCTGAAGCTGTTCCTGCTGGTAATCTATCTCAAAACCCACTGTTTATTTTTTGTTGATTTTGATCGGGTTTTGTTGTTGAAGGGTTTTCTTTAGTTTTCTGTTTTGTTTATTATTTTGCTTAATTTCTTCAGGACCCTTAATTAAACACTTATCTTCCATTCTGAAATGGACGAGATCTTCTCCAAAAACACCACAAACAGGTAATATCTTAGATGTTCTTTAAGTTCAGTTTATATCCTGATGCATGATTTGTTGACTATATGTTTCTTTGGGTATTTGAGAAGTTCTGTTAATTTGTTAATTGTTTTGGTGCTTGATGATGGATTATTGTTCATATTGAAGTTTGTTCGTGATCAGTGTGTTTGAGTATTGAGATTACTCTTTTGTTGTTGTGTAGAAGGAAATGTTCTTCAATTTGAGGATGGGTATTTGGTAGAGACTATTGTTGAAGGAAATGAGCTTGGGGTTGTGCCTCATTCGATCCGAGTATCACAGGAAGGCGAACTTTTCGCTGTTGATGCTATAAATAGCAACATCATGCGAATAACTCCGCCACTTTCTCAATGTATGCTTACTTCTTCACAACTGATTTTCTTTCTTATTTCATTTCAGTTCTTCTCTTGTTAAAGCTATTTGGTACTCTTTAAATCGAAATAGTTAGAAAAACATACTCAATGGTTTGTGAGGTGATTGTGCAGATAGCAGAGCTAGATTGGTTGCTGGATCATTTCAGGGATATACTGGTCATGTTGATGGAAAACCAACTGATGCTCGTTTTAATCATCCAAAGGGTGTTACTATGGATGATAAGGGGAATGTGTATGTGGCAGACACCTCAAACCTGGCCATCAGAAAGATAGGAGAATCTGGTTAGTAATTAAATTTCTCCTCGGACGAAGATTTTCGGTTTGGAGAAAGGATTTTATATAACAATGATTTCGTGCTTCGGGTTTTACATTACGGAAACGTTTTGTAGGTGTGACAACAATTGCTGGAGGGAAATCTAATACTGCGGGTTACAGGGATGGACCCAGTGAGCACGCAAAGTTTTCGAATGATTTTGATGTGGTCTATGTTGCTCGTACATGTACTTTGTTAGTAGTTGATAGAGGAAATGCTGCTATTCGGCAAATTTCTCTCAACCAGGAGGATTGTGACCAGGAGAGTAGCTCGATTTCTACCACAGGTTTGATTTGATCTTTTCATTGTTATGTTTAAGAATTATGACTTGATCGAAGGTTCCATAACACAGTTCCTTTACGGCTGTGGGTAGGTCTGACGTTGAGGTATCTTCTCGATGTTGAATATATATATATATATATATATATAGAGAGAGAGAGAGAGAGAGAGAGAGAATTAGTACTTCATTGTATTTTTCATTTAGGCAGACCATTACTAAACTTTGACAATCTATTTTACTGCAGAATTTACTTTGGCATTCCATAGATCGTAAACATGATAATCAGATGATCAGAAGCCAAACACTTATGATCTTTAGATGACAGTCTACTTATCATTCTTTTACCTCATGATCAGAATGTTTAGACCACATATTGTGATATAATCATTTACTCATCACTGCTTAATCGTGTACAATTATGAGACTCAAGACTGATAAACTAATTTGAAGTCATTCCAGTTTCGGATCATACTCATTGATACTTATAGTTCATTAGAAATTTTTCCATGACATGTTTACCAGGGGAAGTTTGCTGATAATTTAGTGTCATAAGATTAAGTTCACCCTTATCCAAGTAATTGAACTACTGCTACAAGATATAGAAAAGGTAATTTCTGAAGGTGCTGCAAGAGACAGCTGTAAAGGGTTTCGTTCACATACAGGATATTAAGTAAAATTGAAATGCTATCATACCCATGACAATGGGGACGTAACTAGTCATTTGGAGATAGAGAACTCACAGCATTTGAAAGGATTATGGCTTCCTTTGACATATGGAAAGCCCAGATTATGTCTTTGCATCTCGTGTTTTGTTTTTCTGTGTATATGGAGCTCGTGTTAATGTGCTTGCTTTTAACGATTTAAGTTCTTTCTAGCAGATATCATTATGGTTATTGGTGCAATTGTGGTGGGATATATTACCTGCATAATCCAGCAAGGCTTCAAACCTTCCATCTTCTCATGGACGGTATGAATTTCAGACAACACGGTTTTTACTCTCATTTTTCAAAATATCTTAGGCCGGCGCTGTAGTTTTGCTTCAGAAAATTGGACTAGATATTAGTAGATAGTATATCTATAGTACTTTTTAAATCTGACTGTCTTATTACTTTTCTAAATTTCTCCCATTTATGATCAAAGTCATCTTGCTTCTGATACAGAATCAACCATTGGAATCTGATGAAGTTCAAAACAAGACCATGACAGAAAAATCAACTCTGATTGTGGAGAGCCTGAAAGAAGAGCAAGATGCTGGGTGGCCGTCTTTCGGAAGACTTCTCGTCGACTTATCAAAGCTAGTAGCAGAGGCTCTGGGTAGCATCTTCCTTTATTTTGTCCCTGTCAATCTCAGGCCAACGATGTTCAACAAAGGACTTACTCCAATTAAAGACTCTCTTGTGATGCCAGAGGATAAACCCGAGACTCCATTAGTGCAAAGGCAACGAAGCTCCACTCCTGGTTCTGAAACACGCCATTCCCCTGCTCCAAATACTATCGATAACTACCCACAACAGAAGCTCCAAAAAAGTAAATCAGCAAACACAAAGGATCCATCTTGGGCAACTAAGCACCGATCTTCAAAGAGACAAGATTTTACTGATTTTTATGGAACAGATGATGCAGCAGCAGCTGCTCCTGCTTATGGTCAGTTCAGTACTTCTAAGCCCCAGAAAGAGAGAACGAGACATCGTCACCGTGATAGAAGTGGGGAGGTAAGTTTTGGAACAGGGGGAGCTGATCGGAAATCTATGGAGGTTAAACCAGTGGATTATAGTGAGGCAAAGTTTGATCGGTATAATGTGAGGAGCAAGTATAGTTCGGATGATCGATTCAATTATTAATTGAAGCTGAATTTCTCAAAGCACCAATTTCTCAACTATCATGGTCGTTAGGTTTTTGCTGCTGCTGTAGGAAATTAATGACTCAAGATGTCATTTTATAAGCTCGCTTTTGTCGACTGTAGCCTGATCAAGAATACCCTTGTTTTGTTTTGACAGAGTAAAGGGTTTTCGACACAATGTAGTTTATGTAGTGAAATTCCACCTAGAAGAAAAGTTCAGGATAAGTTCTTAATGTTTGTAGTAAGGAATATATTTTGAAGTAGAAACTCTTTTTCCATTGTACTCCATTCTCCTTTCATTTTTGTTATTTGTCTTCCAAATTTTCAACTCATCTGCTAATCCGGCCCTTTTCTTCAATTTTTGTAACGGTTTCTTCAGCAGTAGGGATGTCAACGGGGCGGGTTTGGGACGGTTCGTCCCCTTCCCAACTCCGTCCCGTTAGTAAACGGGTTTTACCATAACCGTCCCAATAACTAATCGGGGTAGATATTCAATTACCATTACCATCCCACTTAAAAATTGCTAAACCATTACCGCCCCGCCCCGTCCCGTTTAATATAAAACGAGTCGGGTCGGGTCGGGTTCAAAGTATTTTGTTTTGCAAAAGTTATTTTTGTTTGAATTAACATAACAATTGTTAACAAAATTTTGTAAGACTTTGAGTTTATCAATCATAAACATTACAACTACTTAAATAATATAAAACATAAAATAATTAAATTGATAATATAGATTAAAGTTTTAGAAACGTAACCTTAAATAAAACATATACTAATATATAACATATAATCGGTTCGGGGCGGAGTTTACTATCTAATGCCAAACCCGCCCCGAACCCGATTAGTTTTTTTTAACTACATACCATACCCGAACCGTTTAATTAACGGGGCGGTAAAACCCGTCCCATTAGGGGCCAGTTTGGAAAAAAAACCCACCGGTTCGGACCAAATTGCCACCCCTATTCAGCAGTGACATTTTAGCAAAATGATGGTATAACAACACTGAATTTTTCTTTCTTCAGCAGTGACATTTTAGCAAAATGTGACACTAGAGTTGGTGGGTTAATGCTCCATTTTTAGAGGTCGGGGCAATACCGCCATTTATAGGTCGATCCAACTTCCAAGTTTCAGTAGGCGACCATATCATTCTTTACTGGACGAGTCAAGGGATCTAAGTGCTAGTGTTTCACAGCATGAGTCAACAAATTCGGATGATAGACGGACTAAAAGGAATTAAAGAACAAGTGTTTCACAGCATAAGTCAACAAATTTGAATGATGACAAAAGGGAATAAAAGAAGCATCAGACTCCTTCGTGCATGCTCCACCTGCTGTTTGCGGTTGGAAGAAGAATAGTAAGAGCAAGAATGGTAAGAGCATCTCCAATGCAACACTGAGTGTCATGTAGGACTTTAAATTTTTTTTCTTCAAATCCTTCTCCATTGCAAAATTCAATTTCGATCCCTAAGTTGATGCAGCGGTAGTTAAATAGAGATATCTCAAGAAGACACTCTATTTCTAAAGTGTGTAAGAACTAGGGCTTGAGAGAACCAGATGAAATGAGATTAGGTCGAAAATACGATCACTTATACAGTCAACCCTAGTCAATGGTCAATGAAGACTAGGGTTACGGTCCAAGTCCAAGTCAAGCAGTCCAAGTCAAGCAGTCCAAGTCAAGCAGTCCATGAAGTCTGGTGCTATGGTCAGGCAAAGCAAGAACGTCTATAGGCACTCACAGACAGTTATACTCCTGTAACAAATAAAGAGTTAGTTACAGACTTTTCTGTTATTTGTAACAAACATTTAGCCTCTCCTAACTCTACCTATAAATAGAGTTAATATTGTACTTAAAGATCATTGAAATAAAATAGAATTCTTACCAAGGAAACTTAACATGGTATCAGCCTCAGATTAGATCCAAAATTAGGGTTTCCTCTCCTTGAATTCAATAGCAATCAATTTAACACCTCGTAAAATCAAACACAAAGCACAAAATGATTAAAACTCAGTAAAATCTATCATCAACACTTAGTTCTATAGATCAATTTGAAGAAAGAAGAAGAAGTTTAATCAAGTTTTCAAGGATAACTTACTGTTTCTTCAGACTTGTCTTCAAGCACGCTTCCACAATTCAATCATGGCTTCAGCAAATCTTGGTAACCTTCCTCCTATCTCTTCTGTTACTAGTTTTATCACAGAAAAACTTGATGACTCTAACTACTTGATGTGGAAAGATCAAGTAGAAACCTTGTTAGTAACATATGATCTTTTAGGGTTTGTTAATGGTACCATTGAACCACCATCACAACTAAAAATAATATATGGGGTTGAGCAAGTTAAGCCTGATTATCAAATATGGAGAAGTAAAGAGAGTTTTGTAAGATCATATCTTAAGAGTACTCTATCTAAATCAGTTTATTATGTTACATATAGACTGAACTCAACTCAAGAAATTTGGGATTGTCGTAATTTTACCCATAATGAAGGTCTTGAGTCTAAGAAAGATCAACTTAGGAAGAAATTACAATCCATCAAAAAGGGAAATGTTACTATTTCTGAATATCTCAGAGAGATTAAACAATTAGCAGACTCTCTTATATCTGTTAATGATAGAATTAGTGATTCAGACTTAGTCAGGATTGCTATTCAGGGACTTAGCTCAGATTATGATCAATTTATCATTGCCTTGAGAGCTAATAATGAGCTATTGTCTTTCATACAACTTAAGTCTAGATTTACTCAACATGAACAATGGCTTATTTGCAAAGAACAAGATAAAGAGGCCTATTATGTTAGAAGAACAATGAATAAATAGGTTACTAAGCCATCTCCTTCATATTATAGAAATCAAAATTCTGCAAAAAAGGATATGTCTTCATCTCAACAGCAGCATATTCATTCAGATAATATCAAACATAAAAATCAAAAGGCAGAGGATTTTGACTTTTCTACTGTCCCTTGTGGTATTTGCAAGAGATGGGGTCACTCTGCTGGGGTTTGTTACTTCAGATTTATCAAAAACAAATCTCACAGTGGTTATCATACTGAATCTAAAAGTGAGCAAGAAATTCAAGGTTCTAGTACATCAAAAGAACCTATTGAATCTCAATCTTTTCTTTATGAAGATGAGTCTCTTCTAGAATGCAATAATGCTATTATATATGATTATGTGTATGAAGATGATGATTCTCCTGATATATTTCATGAATGTCATACAACAATCTGTGTTGATAGTGATGATATATTTCTAGACTAAAAAACAGAAAGCATGGATGATACTTTTATGCATGAAGAATGTCATGTTCTTACTTTATCACACAAGTCAGACACAAAGGATCAAGCTTGGCTGGCTGACACTGGTGCCAGGAGCCATATGACTCATTCTGCTGCAAATCTTAAGTCTATTCAGCAATATAATGGAACAGAGGCTGTCATGGTGGGAAGTGGTAATCTTCTATCCATCTCTAGTATTGGTAATTCTCAATTATCAACATCAAGTCATGATTTTACTCTAAATAAAGTACTTTGTGTTGTTAACAGTTGGTAGCCCAAGTGGCTCCAAGGTGTTGACATAAACTCCAGAAATCCCTTGAGGTCCCAGGTTCGAATCCCAGAGAAGGTGGAATCTTTGGTTATTTGATTTGGGGTTATTCGGGTGTAAATAATGTTATTAGGCTTTAGGCCATGTCTTGTTGGGCTATAGGCCCGGTTCTGTTAGTGTTTGAGTGGGCGGTTATCGAGCTTATCACATCTATGATATATCAAGTGCCAAATGTAACGACATACGTAGATCGTAGTCGACTTCCAAAAAAAAAAGTACTTTGTGATCCTACTTTAAAAAGAAACTTGTTGTCCATATCAAAATTCACAAAAGAGAATTCATGTTCAGTTGAATTCTCACCATGGGGTTACAATATTAAAGATATTTGGTCACAAAAAGTCCTTGCAGAGGGTCCTGTTAAGAACAATCTTTATCCTATAGAGGTTCATTCACATAAACTACATTCTGATCAGGCTCATGTGGCACATATTGTTACTAGTTTTGACATTTGGCATGCAAGACTAGGTCATTCTCATAATGGGGTACTTAAGCAACTACATAAGGAGAATAAGATTGTTGTTTCTAACACCACAAGTAAGGTTTCTGTAAATCTTGTGAATTGGGTAAAAGCAAGTGTCAACCTTTTGAGACTTCTTCATCCACCACAACCAATACACCTTTATATTTGGTTCATTGTGACATTTGGGGACCAGCCCCTGTGTGCACCCCTAATGGAGCAAGATACTATATACTTTTCTTAGATGATTTTAGCAAATATAGCTGGGTATACCCAATGAAGCTCAGATCAGACAGTATAAAGTGTTTCACTCATTTCAAGGCAACATGTGAAAATCTACTCAAGACAAAAGTTGTGTATTTCCAATCTGATGGAGCACCTGAACTAAAGAAAGGTGATTTTAGGGAGTTTTTGGATTCAAATGGAATTCTCTTTAGATGCTCCTGTCCTTACACCCCACAACAGAATGGTAAGGCAGAAAGGAAACACAGGCACATCACTGAATTAGGTAATACTTTGTCTATTCATTGTTCCTTACCTAAAAATTTATGGTTTGATGCCTTTAGTACTGCTGTCTACATTATTAATAGAGTCCCAACACCTACTTTAAAAGGTCTCTCTCCTTTTGAGACTCTATTTCATATGTCTCCTGATTACACACAACTTAAAATTTTTGGTTGTGCCTGCTATCCTCATCTTGGAGAGCTTAGAAAGGATAAGCTCAGTCCTAAGAGTGTTCAGTGTGTATTCTTGGGCTATAGTGTTGAACATAAGGGTTATAGATGTTATGATCCTGTTTCTAAGAGGATTTATATGTCTAGGCATGTTACTTTTGATGAGAACAACTTTCCCTATGCTCACATCAATAACTCTATGCCTAGTGGTGATCAGAATTCTAGCTCTCAGATTCCATTACCCCTGCCTTCTTTGGTTACATCTCAGCCTGTCTCAACTGAATTGGGCACATCTAGTGTTAGTACTAGTCCACCAGCAAATTCAGTCTCTAGTTGTCTACATTCTCCTGAGTTGGGCATTCCTAGTAATACTACTAGTACACCAGCAAACTCAACAAAACAGGTCCAACAACAACATTCTGATTTTGTTACCACTAAAGTCAGAAATGGTATTGTGAAGCAAAAGCAACTTCCATCTGATTTTGTTGCCCACTATTCATCATCTCACCTATTAGATGTTGCTTTCTTATTTATCTTGGAGCTTCCTACTGAACCCACTACTTATAAAGAAGCCTCTAAACATCATGAATGGGTGAAAGCTATGCATGAAGAGTTTTCAGCATTACAAGACAATGGGACATGGTCTTTAGTGCCTTCAAATGATACAATAAATATTGTTGGCTGCAAGTGGGTGTTTAAATTGAAGCAGAAAAGTGATGGGACTATAGAAAGATACAAGGCCAGATTGGTAGCAAAGGGTTTTCACCAATAAGAGGGTGTGGACTATGAAGAAACATTCAGTCCAGCTTTTAAATCCAACACTATCAGATTAGTTCCTTCTATTGCTATCTCAAGGTGTTGGCACATCAAACAACTGGATGTATCAAATGCCTTCCTACATGGCACTTTAGATGAAGCAGTGTATATGATCCAACCCCCTGGATTTGTTCAACAGGGTAAGGAAACTCATGTCTGTCATTTACACAAAGCTTTGTATGGTCTAAAACAGGCACCAAGGGCCTGGTTCAATAAATTTGCAACCTTCTTATATGCATATGGTTTTCAGAAGAGCAGATCAGACCAATCTATGTTTGTGATGCATAATAACTCAGATATTATGGTTCTTCTACTCTATTAGATGATATAATATTAACAGGAAGTTCAAATACTCAAAATACTACACTCATTACTGATCTCAGCAGACAATTCAAGATGAAAGATTTGGGTCTATTATCATACTTTCTGGGCATAGAAGTTACTTATGATAAACCCTCAAGTTTTATGTTGTTAACACAGAATAAGTACACACTACAACTTCTCAAGAAAGCTGGGTTGTTAGATTCCAAGCCTTCAAAGCTTCATGTGTCTAGTGGACAAAGGGTATCTATTCACAATGGTGATATTCTACATAATCCAACTGAGTATAGAAGTCTAGTTGGGGCTCTTCAGTATTTGACCTTAACTAGACCAGACATTTCTTTTGCTGTCAACTATACAACACAGTTCATGCATAGCCCTACTTCAACTCATCTAACTTTGGTTAAGAAGATTCTCAGATATCTAAAGGGCTCGGTTGGTTCTGGAGTTCGATTATCTCTTAGTGATCTCACAACCATCACAGCTTTTTCAGACTCAGACTGGGCAGGATGTCCTGACTCCAGAAAGTCTACTGCTGGGTACTGTGTATTCTTAGGGTCGAACATCATCTTTTGGAGTTCAAAGAAACAGGCGACAGTGGCAAAGTCTTCTACAGAAGCAGAATACAAAGCCTTATCAACAATGGCAACAGAGGTTGTTTGGCTTTCTTACCTGATGGCCGAGCTCCGTTTTCCTTTACAAAAACCCTTCAAACTTTACTGCGACAACATAAGTTCGAAGTATCTTGCCTCCAATCCAGTATTCCACGCAAGAATGAAGCATATTGAGGTTGATTTTCATTATGTGAGGGATCTAGTTTCGGATGGTTTGGTTATTGTTCATCACGTTCCCACTCAAGATCAATTAGCGGACATTTTCACAAAGGGTTTAGCTTTTGATCTGTTTCAGAAGTTAAGATCCAAACTAATGGTTCATCGCCTCTCTCTTCCCCATTAGTTTGAGGGGGGCCGTAAGAATCAGGGCTTGAGAGAACCAGATGAAATGAGATTAGGTCGAAAATACGATCTCTTATACAGTCAACCCTAGTCAATGGTCAATGAAGATTAGGGTTACGGTCCAAGTCCAAGTCAAGCAGTCCATGAAGTCTGGTGCTATGGTCAGGCAAAGCAAGAACGTCTATAGGCACTCACAGACAGTTATACTCCTGTAACAAATAAAGAGTTACTCCCTCAGTCCCAAAAAGAATGACCTAATTTCTATTTTGGTTTGTCCCATTTTAGTGTCCTATTTCTAAAAATAAAGAAAGAAACTTTTCGCTATTTCCAATAATACCCATTACTATAAATTTAATGACAACTTTATTTAAAGGTAAGTTCAACTTTTTCATTGTAAATTATAATAGTTAACGAGGATACAATTGGAAAAGCCATGTTATTTTTGAAAGTCAAACACCAATTAATGATGTTCCCTTAATAAGTTGGGTTTTCAAAATAGGTCATTCTTTTTGGGACGGAGGGAGTAGTTAGTAAACTAACTAACAGACTTTTCTGCTATTTGTAACAAACATTTAGCCTCTCCTAACTCTACCTATAAATAGAGTTAATATTGTACTTAAGATCATTGAAATAAAATAGAATTCTTACAAAGGAAACTTAACAGTGTGCTCTTTAAGGGTAACTCCAATGTGGGGCTTGGGCTCCCAATTTTGGGAGCCCTTGAATTTTGGGAACCCCGGGGCTTTTCTCGATTCCAACGTCGGGCTCCCAAATCAAAATAATATACGTGTGCAAAGTACGTGTGCAAAATTTTAATTTTAAATTTCGACTATAAATTATTAGATTTCGACTTTGAATTAAAATGTGATATTATTCCGTTGAGATAAAAACAAAAAGATAAAGACAAAAAAATAAAAAAATTGAAAAAAAGCTTAAAAAAGAAGTATTTAAAATAATAACAAAATAAAAAAAATCAATTTAAAAAAAAAAGAAAAAAAATAAAAAAAAATAAAATAAAGTGGGGTGGATTCCCTTTTTAGGGAATCCACCCCAAATGTGACCGTTGGGAACACCCCAACGGTCACATTAGGGGCTGGGAGCCCCCCAGCCCGGGCTCCCATCTGGGAGCCAGGGAGCATGGGGCTCCCAGCCTAGGGGTGGGAATTTTGCCCATAAGCCTGAACTCGCCCACGGGCACCCGAGCCCAACGAGGACCATGGACGCCCGCGCCCGTCTCGGGCACAACCCGCCCAACCCGCCAAATTTTGGTGGGCGGGCATGGGTTAAAACCTCTACCCGGGCACCCGCCCATGCCCGCACCCACTTAAGCTCACCCAATGATAACCAACCAAATTACATCAACTTTATGCGTTGATGAAGCCCAACTGTCCATGTTGCTAGGCTTAGTTGAGATGGTAAACAATATGTTTAAGGGCAATCACACGAACCCAATGCATTTCCAGTGGCCCAAGAGAATTCCTAGTTGAATACTGAAGTAGTCTTTGGCTTTGAGGGAACAAAAAGTGGGATAAGTTTTATTATATCTCATGAGAATTCTTCATTAGTTTTCAATGTGAGATTAAATTCCTAAAAGGAACAATACAAATAATGTCTAGTTTTAATCTCACATTGTCTCTTTAGAATCAGGAAAGGTGTTTGGAGATTTTATAAAAGAAGAGGAAAAAGTGAATTTTTTCAAGTCATGAGATTACCCGTTACCCGCCCGCCCATATCCGAATTACCCGAGCTTCTTAATGGGCTTGGGCGGGTAATGGACACGGCAAATTTCAAAATTGCCCGCCCGATTAACCCGCTTACCCTAATAGCCATTGAAGTTTTGTGCCCGACCCGCCCAGCCCGATGCTTCAAGTGCCCATGGGTGCCCATACCCGCCCAATTCCCACCCTTATCCCAGCCCCACCGGGAGCCCAGCCCCGGGGCTCCCGGGTTGGACTCCGTGGGCTGGGGCTCCCAAATTTTGAATTTGGGAGCCCCAGCCCCCCCACATTGGAGTTGCTCTTGGATATCTCTAATCGTTTAATTCATCATCTTAAAAATTTAGACTAATAAAAATCAAGTTTTCATTGATATTCAAAATAACTAAATATTTTTTTACATAAATTATCATGTCAAGTAAGAAAATAAAACATCTTTAAAGCTTAGAATCAGAGAGAAATAAAAGTTGGACAAAATCTTTCTTACCACATGATGTGGCGTTAAAATGCCACATTTGGATCACTTAACTTTAATGAGTTAGTTCTTTTCGAGTTTTATTTCTAACTATTTATTTGTTTTTCTTGGTAGGTACTTTATTTGGAGTTTGATGTTTGATTCGGAATAAAACGAAGCGATTGATCACGTTTTCATCTCATGCAGACGAAGTCGGAGGAAAATAGCACCAGGGGTATTTTGGTCATTTTGTTGAAATCAGAGGTTCAATGGAAAGTGTCAATGGTGAGTCCGGCGGTGAAGACGGAAGTCGAATCGGTGGTCGGACGGAAAAGTTACGGAGGAAAGAAGCCGAGGGACATTTTTGTCTTTTCTGAAAATTAGAAGAAGTAGAAACAATTATGCAAGCACCCCTTGATTACTTAATGGAGCCTAAAATCCAAGGCCCAAGAGTTGAAAGAAAGGAGACAAATGGAGAAACTTGTAGGCACCCTCACCAAGTGACTTAAGATTTTGGGGAGTTTAGGCTTTGGGCTGCCTTTAGAAAAAGAAAGGGGGCAAATAAAAGGCAAAATCAGACTTCATCTTCTCAATTAGAAATTAGGGTTTGTAGAGTGAAGAGGGAAGTTTAGAGAGAGAAAGAGGGTCGCCGGCCAAGTCTGGTCCGGCCAACACTTCAGGCCGACCTAGGCCGGCATCTCAGCCGAGAAGAACTCGACAGGAACAGCTAAGGAAGCACGGGAACATCAGCTCGGACTCCTCTTTGCAGCAGCTCGGGCCTCCATTAAAGCAGCTCCCACGAGTTCGCACCAGGCCTCCACGAACAGCATAAGGAGAGCTCGGGTTTTCAAGCCCTAAACCAAAAGACCATCTTCTTGGCCGGAATTTAAAGCTTCACTTGTGATTGAAAACTTAGGGATTTGTTATTGAGTCTACTGTCTTGATTTCATTGGTTTGATCTTGCTGTTTTGGTGCTTAAATTTTAGAGAGAGGAAGCTTCAAGCAAGCTTTCATGGTGGTTTAGTGTTAAGAGGAAGAAGAAGACATATCTGCTAAGGGGAACCCTGGTTTTACTAAGGGGACACCAAATCTGCATTGTTGAGGGGAAATCAGGACATCACTAGGGGGAGATCGGCAGCACTTAATGAACCATTCATTCCGTCAATCCTAGCCTCGCACCATCATCGAAATAGGGAAATTTTTTAACTCATGTCTTTCTTTATTTTCTTCTCGTTTATTATGTGCTCCACCATGTCTAGCTAGCTTGTGTATTCGGATACTCGTGAAACATGTTTTGATGTGACAAATGAGTTTTAATGCTTTTAATGATAAAATCTTCCGGGTTTTTAGACCGTTCATGGACTAGAATCTGAGTTATATAAAGAGTTCGTTGACCAATCCAAGTAAATGGGTGAAGTTAACTAACTTTTCATGCTTATTGATTATTAGTAATAGTCACTATCGATTTTGTGGATCGAAGTATACTCACTTTATTCTTGCCCGACCATTTTTCCCGAATCTCTCTCACTTTTAGATTAGATCGTTTTATTTGTTTATTATAAACCAATCAAAACCCCAATTATCATCTTTTCATTTTAGTCTGAGTTAGTGGTTGACACCTAGACCGGTGGGATAGACTTTCTCAATATTCTTATTACCTTCCTATCTTCGTGGATCGATCCCGGTCTTACCGGGTTATTACTTGACGCCCGTATACTTGCGGGTGGCGACCTTTTAGGGTAACCCGCAAGTATAGGGGCGTCAAGTAATAACCCGGTAAGACCGGGATCGATCCACGAAGATAGGAAGGTAATAAGAATATCGAGAAAGTCTAGCCCATCGGTCTAGGTGTCAACCACTAACTCAGACTAAAATGAAAAGATGATAATTGGGGTTTTGATTGGTTTATAATAAATAAACAAAAAAAAACGATCTAATCTAAAAGTGAGAGAGATTCGGGAAAAATGGTCGGGCAAGAATAAAGTGAGGATACTTCGATCCACAAAATCGATAGTGACTATTACTAATAACCAATAAGCATGAAAAGTTAGTTAACTTCACCCATTTACTTGGATTGGTCAACGAACTCTTTGTATAACTCAGATTCTAGTCCATGAACGGTCTAAAAACCCGGAAGATTTTATCATTAAAAGCATTAAAACTCATTTGTCACATCAAAACATGTTTCACGAGTATCTGAATACACAAGCTAGCTAGACATGGTGGAGCACATAATAAACGAGAAGAAAATAAAGAAAGACATGAGTTAAGGTGAAAATTTCCCTATTTCGATGATGGTGCGAGGCTAGGATTGACGGAATGAATGGTTCATTAAGTGCTGCCGATCTCCCCTAGCGATGTCTTGATTTCCCCTCAATAATGCAGATTTGGTGTCCCCTTAGTAAAACCAGGGTTCCCCTTAGCAGATATGTCTTCTTCTTCCTCTCAACACTAAACCACCATGAAAGCTTGCTTGAAGCTTCCTCTCTCTAAAATTTAAGCACCAAAACAGCAAGATCAAACCAATGAAATCAAGACAGTAGACTCAATAACAAATCCCTAAGTTTTCAATCACAAGTGAAGCTTTAAATTCCGGCCAAGAAGATGGTCTTTTGGTTTAGGGTTTGAAAACCCGAGCTCTCCTTATGCTGTTCGTGGAGGCCTGGTGCGAACTCGCGGGAGCTGCTCTAATGGAGGCCCGAGCTGCTGCAAAGAGGAGTCCGAGCTGCTGTTCGTGTGTAGGTCCCAAGCTGCTGCCGTCGAGTCCTTTAATCCCGAGCTGGTGAAGACACAATCCGAGTTGAAGGATACCCGAGCTGTTGCTTCTTCGAGCTGCTGTTCCCGTGCTTCCTTAACTGTTCCTGTCGAGTTCTTCTCGGCTGAGATGCCGGACTAGGTCTGGCCGGCCTGAAGTGTTGGCCGGACCAGACTTGGCCGGCGACCCTCTTTCTCTCTCTAAACTTCCCTCTTCACTCTACAAACCCTAATTTCTAATTGAGAAGATGAAGTCTGATTTTGCCTTTTATTTGCCCCCTTTCTTTTTCTAAAGGCAGCCCAAAGCCTAAAGTCCCCAAAATATTACGTCACTTGGTGGGGGTGCCTACAAGTTTCTTCATTTGTCTCCTTTCTTTCAACTCTTGGGCCTTGGATTTTGGGCTCTGTGTTGACCAAAAACTACACCTGGGCCCTCGACGATAAAATGTCCATCGGGACGTCAAGCCCAACCCGGCTCGCTTGTCCTTGTTTGGGCCCAGCCCAGAAGTCTCTTAATGGGTACTCGTCAACTAGACCCTAAAACTCGTGTCAAGGCCCAATCACGTGCAAAGAGTTCCCACGTGCACAAAGCTCCACACGCCCGAATCTCCACACGTCTGGCACTCGACACGTCTATATCTCCACGTACCACGTGTAAGAGATTATTTAATGAAGAGATACTCTACATGTCAAATATATCCATAATGACAAAGATATCAGACTTGGTCAACGTAACCCCAGCAACGAATATTCCCCCATTATTGACATGCATAACATGGTAACGTCTCACATAAATGTGAGACCATGCACATGCACAA
Organism: Eschscholzia californica subsp. californica; assembly: GCA_002897215.1. Classification (NCBI taxonomy): domain Eukaryota; kingdom Viridiplantae; phylum Streptophyta; class Magnoliopsida; order Ranunculales; family Papaveraceae; genus Eschscholzia; species Eschscholzia californica. The sequence continues at coordinate 530,744 of BEHA01000612.1, forward strand.
TCAGAGTAGTTGCCAGAGAACATGCACAACCGTTGTGCATGTACAGCCAGCGTACACGTCACCATATCCCAGGTATCTTGACATGCATTTACTCCGTAACGTTCAGCCTTTACTCCTCCCAACGGATCACTCCTCAAGCCTATATAATGAGGAGCACTTTCATTTCTCAGATCATCGAATACAGAGCAAAGCAACCCATACTACTTCTTCTCCTCCACTCGCCCCCTGTTCTTCGATTATTCTCGAGACGTTTGCATACAAGTTCACCTGGTTCTGGTCCTCGACTCTACTAGGCGCCTCAAAGGTGTTAAAGTTTATCTTTGCTTGACGCTTCCTGCTCGACGCTTCCGGCTCGACGCTTCCTGCTCGACGCTTCCAGACGTCTTCGAGGAGATCACAACCTTCTTCTTGCTCGACGCTACTGGTAACATCTACTCTCATACTTCTGATCATTTCACTCCCGTAGATTCGAACTCCGGTCATTCTACGAGCCTAACCACTCTCCGATTACACATCAACGGTTATACCCTCGGCTTTTCATTTATTATCCATTGTAATACTTTGCTGACTTGACTGTCGGAGGGCCCTTGGCAGGCACCATCCCGGTGTCCCCCCAAGCCTTCACGGGTTTGTTTGTGTCTGTTCACCTTCTTTTGCAGGTTTCTTTCACACGTTGCTGGTGCCCATCGATCAAGAACTCGACGTTTGGAATTCCAGAAGACGTTTCCGCTACCAACCTTCTGACTTCCGACCCGTAGACTTTTCACCGTCTACAGTTTGGCGCCCACCGTGGGGCCTCAACAACTAACAACGAAGACAATCGGCCAAATGGAAGAGAACATGACATCTGCTCCTCTTGACGTTTCTGCTCAACTTGCTGCACTTACCGCTCAAGTACGAGAGAACTCTGAACGCTTCAAAGCGTTGGAAGAAGAGAACCTGTTGGTTAGAGCAGAGAACCAATTACTCGAGGAAAAAATTACCGAACTTTCTTTGATGACTCCAGGAGGTTCCAGAATTCATACCTCGAGAAATGCCAGACCAGTTCCTACAAGTACAGAAGGAGCAGGCCCCTCGAGTCAAGAAGTTCCTGTAACAGCTGGAGGATCAACTCCAGTCCCTACCGCTACTCCTGTCACACCATTACGTGTCTCCCAGCACACGCATCAAACTCTTCCAACTACTACCCCCTTTTACTCTTCTCTCCCATATACTTTACCTACTATGTATCCTATGACAAACGGATCAACTCAAGTTAATGTATCTTCTGATTCGCTTCCATTTGCGTTTGCAGGTACTCCTCTAAAACAGGCAATGGAAAAGAAATTGGCAGAGATGGAAGCATTGATTACACGTATTCCAGGAATGCCCACTCCTTTCAAAAAGAGTCTTCCTCACAGTTACGCTGACTCGCCCTTCGTCGATACTATTGCGTTGGTGGAGATGCCAAAGAAGTTTTCTTTCCCGAACATGAAGATGTATGACGGTACATCTGACCCAGATGACCACATTGCCTCTTACAAACAGAGGATGTTCACAGCAGCTATTCCAAGAGACCTGCGTGAAGCCTGCATGTGCAAAAGTTTTGGGTCTAGTCTCATTGGACCAGCATTACAGTGGTACACAAACCTCCCAAATAACTCGATTGCGTCGTTTGCCCAGTTGACGGACACTTTTGTCAAACAATTCGCCAGCAGCAAAAAGTTGGAAAAACTTTCTGGTGACTTGTACCGAGTCCACCAAAGAAGAGGAGAACCACTACGTGACTACGTGGGAAGATTCAACAGGGAGAAAGTATCTATCCCTTATTGTAACCAGGAAACTGCCGTAGATGCCTTCAGAAAAGGTCTTCTACCAGATGGAGAGCTTTACAAAGAACTCACAAAGTTCAACTGCACTACAATGGAAGACGTGTTAGCAAGGGCGTGGGTAGAAATTCGTTGGGAAGAAGACGAAGCCCACCGAAACAGGTCATACTCGTATGAAGGAAGAAGCAGTGATCGACGCTCTAGACAGTCCGACAGAAGGACCGATCGTCGACATGCAGAACCATATCCAACGTCCAGGGGACCCTTGTCCAGGGAGAACAAGAAACCATTCAGCACCCCCTCTGGGCGTCTAAGTGATAAGAATCAAGCGCCTGTTCGCTCCAAAATTCCAGAATACAATCTCAACATTGAACCTGTCGAAGTAGTCGCTGTAATGAAAGGAATGGGCAATGTAGTAAGATGGCCCGCCAAGACAAAAACTTCTAGTGATAAGAGAGACAATACGAAGTGGTGTGAGTTCCACGCTGACCACGGGCACATGACCGCTGATTGCATAGCCCTTCGACTAGAAGTAGCTGAACTCTTGAAGAGAGGTCACCTCACTGACCTATTGACAGATAAAGGGAAAAATACTATGTTCATCCAAAGGAACCAGAGGAACCAACTCCAACAAAAACATGTTTGGTTATCACGGGAGGATCAGAAGTAAGCGGAGTCAGTCATTCAGCCGCCAAAAGAAGTGCACGTGTAGCGGCCAATCCAGACACTCACTCATCTAAAACGTCTTCACCTGTCTTCACAGACCAAGTTCTCAGCTTCCCAGACAGTGAAGCATCATGGCTCGTCAACCCTCATCATGACGCTCTCGTTATCTCACTTACTATTTCTAACGTTCTTGTTAAAAGAATACTTGTCGATAATGGTTCATCTACTAACGTGTTGTTTTTACATGCATTGCGAGGAATGGGACTGGAAGAAACGAGTATATGTCGCCGACCCACCATTCTCATCGGTTTCAGCGGCGAGCAAAAGTACACGCTCGGCGAAATTTCTTTACCTGTTTTTGCAGGTGGAATCAATATGAGTACAACCTTCGTAGTACTCGACAGTCCCTCTGCCTACAACATCATACTTGGACGTCCTTGGATCCACAACATGAGGGCGGTTCCATCAACCTTCCACCAAGTTATAAGGTTCCCTACTCCGTGGGGGGTACGTGAAGTCAAAGGCGAACAGAGCACGTCTCGAAACTGCTACAAAAACACCTTGAAGACGCCCAAAGCTCCCTTATAGAAATTACAGACAGAACAACTACTCCATAGTGACCCAGACAAGCCAACTATGGAGGAGTTGGATGAAGTACAGATTCACCCAGAGCTAACAGATCATAAAGTACAAATCGGTTCAAGACTGAATCCTACGCTCGGAGAAAAGCTAGTAGAATTCCTCACGCTTCACCATGACTGCTTCGCATGGTCACACGCTGACATGACAGGTATTGATCCACAAGTTGTCGTTCATAAATTACAGGTTGATCCGAGCTTCCCTCCGGTCAAGCAAAAGAGGAGAAAGTTTGCTCCAGAAAGAAACAAAGTAATCAACGAAGAAATTCAGAAGTTGATCGACATCGGCTCAGTTCGTGAGGTCCACTATCCCGACTGGCTTGCGAATGTAGTAGTGGTAAAAAAGAAGAATGGCAAGTGGAGAGTGTGTATCGATTTTACCGACCTCAATAAGGCGTGTCCAAAAGACTCCTTCCCATTACCATATATTGACATGCTAGTCGACGCTACATCTGGACACGAACTCCTCAGTTTCATGGATGCCTCCTCCAAGTACAATCAGATCTTGATGCATCCTGATGATCAAGAGAAAACTGCCTTTGTGACAGAAAGAGGCATCTTTTGCTACAAAGTAATGCCCTTCGGCTTGAAGAACGCAGGAGCCACTTACCAGAGGCTCGTCAACCGAATGTTCGCTGATATGATAGGGGATACGATGGAAGTGTATATAGACGACATGTTGGTTAAGTCATTGGAAGCGGAACAACATCTCGATCACCTTCGCCAAGCCTTCGACGTCCTCAAAAGGTATAACATGAAACTAAACCCTGCTAAATGTTCATTTGGTGTTTCCTCAGGAAAATTCTTAGGTTACATGGTGACACAAAGAGGAATCTAAGCCAACCCAGAACAAATACAAGCAGTCAAGAACATTCCATCTCCCACTTGCATAAAAGACGTGCAGAAGTTAGCAGGGAGAGTCGCTGCACTCAATCGCTTCATATCGAAATCTTCTGAAAAGTGCTACCTTTTCTTCGTCACCCTACGCAAGTCAAAAAACTTCGAGTGGACGTCAGCATGCGAAGATGCACTTCAGCAACTCAAAGCTTACCTGACCTCTCCACCTCTACTCTCAAAACCCAAAGAAGGTGAGAAACTTTACATTTATTTGGCAGTTGCAGAAACAGCAGTAAGCGCTGTGCTGGTACGGGAAGAAGATAAAAAACAACTTCCAGTCTACTACGTGAGAAAATCACTTCTAGACGCAGAGACCCGATACAGCCGGTTAGAAAAGCTTGTCCTTGCACTAGTAACTGCTGCTCGTAAACTCAGACCTTATTTCCAGTGTCACTCAATAGTGGTCGTTACGACATTTCCTCTAAAGAATGTTCTCCACAAACCTGAACTTTCTGGACGTCTCACCAAGTGGGCAGTGGAGTTGAGTGAGTATGACATTTCATACCAACCAAGGACCGCCATCAAATCACAGGTATTAGCTGATTTCCTTGTTGATTTTTCTCCTAACATACTAATACGGGCAGAGAAAGAGTTGTTGTGCTTAACCGACAAAAGCGAACAGAAGTGGAACCTATCAGTAGATGGTTCAAGTAACATGAACGGTGTAGGGTTGGGGATAGCTCTGACTTCTCCCGAAGGAGATCTAATACAACGAGCTATCCGTTGTGCGTTCAAAGCAACAAACAATGAAGCTGAGTACGAGGCACTTATAGCTGGACTTACACTTGCAAAAGAAATGGGAATCCAGAGAGTAGACGTTAAGTCAGACTCCCAACTCATTGTCAACCAGTTACAGGGAACTTATCAAGCACGTGACGCCAAGATGACTGCATACCTTGCTCACGTAAAAGAGTTACAAACTTCTTTCAAAGAAATGAACATAACACAGATACCTCGTCTAGAGAATGGACACGCTGATGCGCTCGCTAACCTCGGTTCTTCAATTCAAACAAAGGTAACTCAAAATATTCCTCTAGTTTTGCTCGAGTGGCCAGCAGTGTGGAAAAATCCTACTTCAGAGGTAGCCGCTACGGATCAAATCGATAGCTGGATGAATCCCTTGATTCGATACTTGGAAAATGACGAGTTACCAGAAGACAAAGGAGAAGCGAGAAAGATTCATGCTAAAGCTACCCGATACACCATCCTAGATAGACAACTACTCAAGAGGTCATACTCAGGACCTTATCTCAAGTGTATCACCCCACAAGAAGCCAGGTACGTCCTCACTGAATTACATGCAGGAGAATGTGGGAATCATTCCGGAGGACGCAGTCTAACAACTAGAGTACTCACTGCCGGGTATTATTGGCCAACTATGAGGTCAGATTGCATTGACTTCGTAAAAAAGTGTGATAGTTGTCAGCGCTTCGCACCCACATCTCATCTCCCCCCAGAACGTCTCAACTCAATACTATCTCCTTGGCCATTCATGAAATGGGGAATGGACATAGTAGGAAAACTTCCTACAGCACCTGGACAACGGGTGTACATGTTAGCTGTGACGGACTACTTCACCAAATGGATTGAAGCAGAAGCATTCCACCAAGTCCGAGATAGAGAGGTAAAAAGTTTTATTTGGAAGAATGTCATTTGCAGGTTTGGCGTTCCAAAAGAAATTGTGACCGACAACGGTTCGCAATTCATTAGTTTCGACTTTCAAGATTTTTGCAAAGAATGGGGGATCAAACTAAACTTCTCAACTCCGAGATACCCCCAAGCAAATGACCAAGCTGAATCTTCCAACAAAACAATCATGAACATAATAAAGAAACGATTGAAGAAAGCCAAAGGCGCCTGGGCAGATGAACTACCAGGAGTCTTATGGGCGTACAGAACCACTGTTCGAACTCCAACAGAAGAAACTCCTTTCTCACTCGCTTATGGCTCAGAAGCCGTCATACCAGCAGAAGCAGGACTTCCTTCTACCCGTTACCAATGGACAGAAGAAGAAAGTAACTGGCAACAACTCAATCACAATCTCGACACGCTCGATGAAATTCGTGATATGGCAGCCATTAGAAATGCAGCTTACCAACAGAAAGTAGCACGTCATTACAACAGAGACATACGAGCTCGAACGTTTAAGGTAGGAGATTGGGTACTTCGAAAGGTGTTCCAGAACACCAAAGAAAGCGGCGCTGGAAAACTTGCACCTACTTGGGAAGGCCCGTATCAGATCACTAAAGTGGTAGGACAAGGCGCGTATAAAATTGAAGCACAAGATGGACGTGACATAAACAACAGTTGGAATGTCGTGCATCTCAAACTGTATCATTTCTAAACTCTATTGTTACTTCTTTGTTTTCTCTCCTACTTGTACATGTACTGACTTAGGCATCGGAGAGTCGGTGGGATTTCCACCGACTATAGCCCCTCAACGGAAATTGTGCAGGTAAAAACATCTTCACACCAGTACACGTTTCACGCTCACAAGAACATGTCGAGAGGAAATGGGAAGTAGTTTTCGCACTCTAAACTCAAATATTCCATCTTTCGCTTCTCTTTTAGTACTTGACTAACTTGAGCGTCGGAGGGTCAATGGCTATGCCATTGAACACTTGTTTCTTCCCCCACAGGAAATCGAAGACACCTCTTGCCGAAGGTTAACACAGCCTAAGTCCAGCACAAAGTTCAGTACCACACTTAGGCTGGGGGGAGCACACTCATGATGTATTTTCACAGGACAAAGAGATGTGGGAAAGAACAAGCATGAACGAAGAAGCAATAAAATGCACGTAAAGACGTATGAAGAAGCAACAGTTGAAGAAGCAATAAAATGCACATACAGACATGTGAAGAAGCAACATTGCACGTAAAGACATATGAAGAAGCAACAGATGAAGTACCAATAAAAACGCATGAAAAGACAACACAAACCAGGTGTGAATGTACAACAAACTCAACTACAAGACAATCCGTTTGTCTGTCTACATTCGCAAGCATCAACAAAGTGGCAACCCGATTGCTCATTTTCTTTACATGTACTTAGCAACCCGATTGCTCATCTGTTTTACATATACTCGGCAACCCGATTGCTACCCTTCCTGTAAAAGGGTTACATACGACAACCCGATTGTCTTGTACTCGCACTAATGTACGAAATCTTCACACGTATTAATAAAGAATTTCCTGAGGTATTAATTCACTTAAAATCTAAGTCTCTTACTTCTGCTTGTCTTTTTACATGCACAAAATACTTGCACAGATTCGGCATGCTCCACATCTATAAAACATAAGTCAACACGACTTATAAAAGGCAACCCGTTTGCTCATACAAGGAACGTTCACACCTTGTGTGCACAGTATAAGCGTAAACAAAATACTTCATTCAGAATATAACAAGTGAGAATCAACGTCTCACCAAGTTCGAGTCGAAATACTTAAAAAGAATGGGGCAAAAACACACCCATTCACGAAGTCTATCAAACTAGTACTGAAACAAAAACAGACAAGCAAAGAAGGAAATAAAGTCCACGACTCAAAAGACATCTCTAGACAGAGCAAGAATCTAAGTTGTAATCAACATCCTTCAGGGCCTCATAACGCTCAATCTCTCCTTCGAGGTCCCATCCTTTATGCTCGTTTGCAACGTACTGCTTCATCATCTCGCCTCGAGCTACTGCCACAGTATTGTAAGTCATCTCTTTAAGCACTCCCGCACACTTCTTATGCGAGATCTTCAGCTTGGAGTACTTGGCCTCTAACTCCTCATAGCGCCCTTGCATGGATCTCTCCGACTCTGCGTGGCGACTACTCTCCGCTTCAATATGCGCGTTCAAAGAACTAATATGTTCCTGGGCGTAGTTCGCACTCATCATCGCCTACAACAAAGAATATGGACGTTAACACATACAAGTCGGGAAGCCGATGATGTAGCAGACGTCTGCTCTAACACTTTTTGAACTACAAACCTGGTAACCACTAAGCGCCGTCTGCTCCAACGCCTTCTGAACACCTATCTTCTTAAGATAAGCTTTATCACTCTCAGAAGTTAAGGAGCTAGAAACACGTCGAAGGGAGGATGGATCTTCGAACACCGACATCGAGGAGGAAAAATCCACATGCATCGCCCCAGAGTCTGCCTCATGCGTATTAACTCTCGAGGAAGAGGGCCCAATACCAGAAGTAGGGGGATGAACGAGCACACGCTCGGGAGACGTTTCGACCCTCGGCTTCTTCGTTGGAATTTTCTTCTTGGAGGCCACCTCCTTAGCTGATGGTACCTTCAAACTCTGTCTTGGAGCCATGTTTCCACCTGTAAGAAACAAAGGAAACAGCTGAAGAAAACATCTACACACACGGAGGAAACAGGTAATAGTCAAACGCATGGAGAAAGCTGATGAACGCAAAAAGCAGAACACGTACCCTGTGCACGTCTAGGAGCTGCGGACTCAGTCTCTCCGAAAACCAACCTTCTCCAACTCCTCCTCAATGCGGGCTCCTCCCAGAAATTCTGGAGCCTGACTATCTGATCGTTACGAGAAAATCCGTGCAAATTCCCGTCTGCTAATTCTACATTACACAGAGCAGATGTCAGAGTAAAACACGTGGAACAAAATACGTGGAACAAAACACGTGGAACAAAACATGTGAAACAAAACATGCGAAACAAAACATGTGAAAACAAAACATGTGAAAACCAAACGCATAAGAACAATGCGTGCGAAAGCATAATCGACAATATGGACGACACTCACGAGCATTTCTCCATTTGAACGAGACATTCCCGCTCTCGCGCGGGGTAAACACGCCGTCCCTCTTAACAAAGAAGAACCGGCGCTGCCAATTCTTTTCAGAACGTGGCAAACCAACTATAATCTTTGCCATCTTTGGACGGACTTTGAGTTGGTACTGCATTGATCCATGATCAATTGCTTTCATGAAATAATGGGCAGTTACATCTTGCGCGGTTAAAGGATCATTCAGATTCTCCCCAAGCTTCTCCAAAGCCATCAACAACCTCCACGCGTTCGGCATGAGTTGAGTGGGGGCTATCCCGAACCTAACCAACACATCCCTCACCAGACAAGAAATGGGGAATCATATACCCGCTTCCAGAAAGTTCTCATAAAAGGCATAATATCCAGGCCGACGCGACTCGACTACAGTTTCACCAGGTTCAGGCGCTCTCATCTTTAGAGTTGCTGGAATTTGATAGCTCATCCTGAGGTTTTCTACGCACTCCTCAGTCAGCACCGAGAGTTGTTGTTCCACATCGATCTCGTCATCAGAAGACGAGTCGACATGAGGCTCTCCACCTAAATGCGGAGAAAGCTCAGCACTACTTTGTTCACGGGTGTATGGGAAAGTCCTGGCCATCCTACGTATCAAAGGGAAAACACACTCAGGAATGCCTCACACGAGTACAAGACAGATTAACTGAAAATCGCGTACAAAATAAAGACACTTACGAATCAAGAACGCGTATAGACGAGTCACGTTAAATTGAGGTATTTTCCGTACTACTTACAGGATTGAGTAATTTTTTCTCTTGTGCACAGATACACGTCAGAGATTTTACACGCATCCTCCTCATGAGTGCGTGTACACACCTCCACCTCACAAGTTTACGTGTACAACTACGCGTATTACAAAGCTTTACATGTAGACCCACACGAGCTACTAATTTACGTGTACTCCTACATGCTTCACCGGTTCACTCGTGTGCCAGTACGAATTACAAGTTTACTTGTACTACAACTACTACCAGTTTGCATGCACATTTACAACTACTCCTAGTTTACACAACAGCTACAGGATTCCGTGTATCCCTATAACTACTACGAGTGGATGCATGCGCCTACTACAAGTTCACATGCATACGGGAAGTTTCATACAAGCACTAATATGGAAGAACATGCTGATCGGTAAGACAAACGAAAAATAGCAGGTTCCATACGACGAAAACAGATCGAAGGATCGAAATTTCAAAAAATGGAAAAATGACTTACTTGTTGAGAATTGGTATGAAGATCACGAAAAACGCGAAGAACAGGAGAAAACCGCTTCTAGAAATCCACAGCTCTAAAAAAATTTCACAACAATGAAGTTCAAAGGCCTAAGGATCCCTTTTATAGGGCTCCCAACCCCTGATCAAAGGGCCACATCGACTCATGGGTCACATCGCCACATGGCAAGATCCTGATGATCCATGACATAAACGCCACCTGGGCGTCCACATGGCACTACTCCGCCAAGTCACCAAATTCGGTTACCCCGAAAAAAGAACTCCCGGCGTCGTACCTCGACAACAGTGGACTCTCCACGCTGCCCCGGCAGCATGAAAGTGGTCTCCACGCTGCCTCGGCAGCGTGGGAGGCTCCGCGCTGCCCAGGCAGCGTGGGGATGCTCCGCGCTGCCCAGGCAGCGTGGAGATCTTGCTCCACGCTGCCCAGGCCGCGTGGAGATCCGCCACGCTGCCCAGGCTGCGTGGAGATCCGCCACGCTGACCAGGCAGCGTGGGGAAGACCATCGAAGCGCCTCGATTCAAACAAACCTTCGACGCGGTCCGATAACGCGAGGGACATCTCGAAACCTGCCCGACGACGGGGAAGGCCTCCCGGACTTCTCCTCCCAAGCAGGGCTGCAACGTTGTTATCTGGTTCACACGCCTGACACAGAAATCATCTAACCAACGGGACCGCCCTCGTTCCTTCTTCCTCATCTACTCTCCAAGGAAATACACCATTTACTTAGAGAGTGGGGGACAAACTGTGTTGACCAAAAACTACACCTAGGCCCTCGACGATAAAATGTCCATCGGGACGTCAAGCCCAACCCGGCTCGCTTGTCCTTGTTTGGGCCCAGCCCAGAAGTCTCTTAAAGGGTACTCGTCAACTAGACCCTAAAACTCGTGTCAAGGCCCAATCACGTGCAAAGAGTTCCCACGTGCACAAAGCTCCACACGCCCGAATCTCCACACGTCTGGCGCTCGACACGTCTATATCTCCATGTACCACGTGTAAGAGATTATTTAATGAAGAGATACTCTACATGTCAAATATATCCATAATGACAAAGATATCAGACTTGGTCAACGTAACCCCAGCAACGAATATTCCCCCATTATTGACATGCATAACATGGTAACGTCTCACATAAATGTGAGACCATGCACATGCACAATCAGAGTAGTTGCCAGAGAACATGCACAACCGTTGTGCATGTACAGCCAGCGTACACGTCACCATATCCCAGGTATCTTGACATGCATTTACTCCGTAACGGTCAGCCTTTACTCCTCCCAACGAATCACTCCTCAAGCCTATATAAAGAGGAGCACTTTCATTTCTCAGATCATCGAATACAGAGCAAAGCAACCCATACTACTTCTTCTCCTCCACTCGCCCTCTGTTCTTCGATTATTCTCGAGACGTTTGCATACAAGTTCACCTGGTTCTGGTCCTCGACTCTACTAGGCGCCTCAAAGGTGTTAAAGCTTATCTTTGCTCGACGCTTCCTGCTCGACGCTTCCGGCTCGATGCTTCCTGCTCGACGCTTTCGGCTCGACGCTTCCTGCTCGACGCTTCCAGACGTCTTCGAGGAGATCACAACCTTCTTCTTGCTCGACGCTACTGGTAACATCTACTCTCATACTTCTGATCATTTCACTCTCGTAGATTCGAACTCCGGTCATTCTACGAGCCTAGCCACTCTCCGATTACACATCAACGGTTATACCCTCGACTTTTCATTTATTATCCATTGTAATACTTTGCTGACTTGACCGTCGGAGGGCCCTTGGCAGGCACCATCCCGGTGTCCCCCCAAGCCTTCACGGGTTTGTTTGTGTCTGTTCACCTTCTTTTGCAGGTTTCTTTCACACGTTGCTGGTGCCCATCGATCAAGAACTCGACGTTTGGAATTCCAGAAGACGTTTCCGCTACAGACCTTCTGACTTCCGACCCGTAGACTTTTCACCGTCTACAGGCTCCATTAAGTAACCAAGGGGTGCTTGCATGATTGTTTCTACTTCTTCTAATTTTCAGAAAAGACAAAAATGTCCTTCGGCTTCTTTCCTCCGTAACTTTTCCGTCCGACCACGATTCGACTTCCGTCTTCACCGTCGGACTCACCATTGACTCCACTTTCCATTGAACCTCTGATTTCACCAAAATGACCAAAATACCCCTGGTGCTATTTTCCTCCGACTTCGTCTGCATGAGATGAAAACGTGATCAATCGCTTCGTTTTATTCCAAATCAAACATCAAACTCCAAATAAGGTACCTACCAAGAAAAACACATAAATAGTTAGAAATAAAACTCGAAAAGAACTAACTCATCAAAGTTAAGTGATCCAAATGTGGCATTTTAACGCCACATCACCATATAGGAATCAAAATCTCACTAACTTGACATACACGACTGATGGAGATTTTTTAAGTTTTGCATGAGAGATGCTCTAAACTTCAAGTCGATGAAGTTTTTTTTTTGTGACCACCAAGTTGCTGATATAAATTCGGAAATTAATTAAAACAACAATAATCAACTAAATTGTAATCTTTTCGACAGTAGCGAAGCTCAATATAAAAATTTCAACTCTTACCCTTTTCTTTTCTATGAAGTATGGATTTGAGAAGTTGATGTATTTGTAAATAGGTTTTGAGGTAAACCAGTAATCCACTATACCTAAATAATGTTAGTATTTTTCAATACTAATGATTATGTGGACTTAATATCAGGTTTATAATATATAATATGTTGTCTATTTCGATTAAGGGTCCTTAATGGTCTAATTAATTATTATGTGGACCTATTTAATATCAGTTACATTGTGTGTGTGTGGGTGGGGGGGCATATTATAGATATATATGCATTGTGTAGAGCCCTTGAGTATTATTACTAAAGAATGATGGGCTCTTTAGTAATAACTTTGGTAACTTCCAATAATTAGTTGACAGTTCTGATCAATAAATGGGAAATCCCTGAACCAGAGAGACACGACTCTGATTTTGTTCTCTTCCCATTAAGACAAAATTACTACGGAGATCTCTCTAGGTTTAGAAGATTTTGCTTCATCGTCATCATCATGGCTTCTAATGATTCAGCTAAGTAACTCATTTAAATTTCATCTCTCTATTCATCAAATATGACTCCTGGAATGTTTTTCATTGTTTAGACTTGATAATATGCTTGATTCATGTTTATAATGATGAAAAATCCCAACAAATGGTATCAGAGACTGTTTTGCTTTTGGATTATCTGTAAATCTATTAGTTTCTGCAAAATATTTGGGAGATCTAATATTTTATAAAGTATCAGTAACTGATAATTTGGTTGATCATAGTTATTATTTTTTCCTTATTCCTCTCCCCTATAATCTCTTTGTTTGAATATTTATTAGTTTACTGATAACTTGTGTAGGAGAATATTAAGGATTGGTTACTATAATTTTGGTTTGTAGATTCTGTTAATATTTTGGGCGAGATAAATATTGAGTAGTTATTAATTTTTCTCTCCCATATTGGTTACTGTAATCTTAAGATTATGTTAATAACTTTTAACAGAGATTTCCCAAAATACATTATCACTCCCTTATGAATTTATATTGACTGAATCATGAATTAAAATTATTTTGGATACATTAACATTGTTTGATACTTTTGATTCCAAACATTTAGGTATGTTTCGGTTGATAATTATGCATGTGTAACTAAATATTAATAGAATTTCAAAAATGTCCTTTGTTTTATGCATGATTAGAAATTCTTTAGTTGATTATCATGATTACATTTGTTATACATGAATTAAATGTATATATATGTTGATATATACTGATAATCATTAAACATAAGGGGTAGGCTATTAATTTAATCTTGTACAAAATATAATTATTTTTATTTTGTCAAGAACTTAGATAGTTATTGCACTGATTATGGCATTGAACTGACATGTCACCAAAGTGACCTCGATTGGGTAAAATGTCATAGTTGGTGTAGATAAACATGTCTTAGTCCATGTGAAGTGATCGGCCCAAATGAAGATTACTTTTACCGGTCTAAGGGAAGCCTTAAATTACCTTATGACGATGGTATGTGGTATACTTAGTTGTCATGCCAGTATTATGTCGGTCCAAAGAAAGACACAATATTTGGCAGATCTTGTATCATATCCGAGAGTATCACTAGTAGGTTACTATCTCTGTCCAAAGACTAGATAGTAATGCTACACTTGGTATCTTGAAATGGACCCACAAATTGTAATTTTGTTGGTTTATTAATTGCTATTAATTTTTGTATGATTTAATTTGAACTCTAATTGAGTATCTACGCATTTTGTTATTCTTTATTTTATAGTATCTGTAGTGTCTGCAAATATGAACAACATTCCTCCGCTTAACGACACAAATTTCAAGAAATGGAAAAAGCACGTGATGATTGTGCTTGGTTGTATGGATCTAGATGTTGCTCTCAGGACTGACCGCCCAGCACCTCTGACAGACTTAAGTAACTCTGAACATAGGGCCCCTTTTGAAAAATGGGAAAACTCTGACCGTATGAGCGTAATGATCATGCAAAACTCAATTCCGGACTCAATAAGCAGTGGCTTAACTGAGACTAGTTCTAAGGAGTTCCTTAAGCAACTTTCTGATCGCTTCACAGCGAGTGAGAAGGTGGAGATAAGCACTACATTAACAAAGTTTGTCACCATGCGGTACAAAGAAAAGGGAAACATAAGAGAGTACATTATGGAGAAGTCTAATCTGGTTTCCAAATTCAGGGAATTCAGGTTGGATCTATCAGATGACATCCTTGTTCATTTGATCCTCATTTCACTTCCTGCTCAGTATAACACACTGAAGATCTCTTACAATACTCAGAAGGATAAATGGAGTTTGAATGAGCTTATAACACAGTGTGTTCAGGAAGAAGAGAGAATCAATCGAGAAATGTCTGAAAGTGCTCACTTAGCCTTGACCTCAGGAGTCAAGAAGTTTGCCAAGCGAAACAAAGCTAAAGGTAAAGCAACTGCAGTTGGTGGAACATCACAGACTAAAGGGAAAGAAATACTGTCTTTTGTAAATAGACTGGTCATGTGAAGAAGGATTGTTCCAAATTCGCCGCTTGGCGTGCTAAGAAGGGTATATTTCTGAACTTTGTTTGTTCTGAACTTAATTTAGCTATTGTACCAAGTGACACATGGTGGATAGATACAGGAGCTACTAATCACATTAGTGTCACTATGCAGGATTGTCTCCAATACCGAACGCTGTCTGATGGTGAAAGATACATCTTCGTAGGCGATGGAAATATGGTTAAATTAGAAGCTATTGGTGTTTTTAGAATTCAGTTATGTACTAGTTTTTATCTCTATTTAGAAAATACTTTTGTTGTACCGTCATTTAGACGGAACTTAATTTCTGTTTCTTGTCTGGACAAATCTGGTTTTACTTGTTCATTTGGAAATAAATTATTTAGTATTTCGCTAAAGTCTGATATTGTTGGTACTGGTAACTTAATTGATAAATTGTATCTATTAAACACCATAAAGTCTAATTGTGATGAAAATTTACATATTAGCACTTTGGGTACAAAGCAGAGATTAGCTAATGAGAATTCCAGCATATTGTGGCACGAACGATTAGATCACATCTCTCAGGAGAGAATCAAGAGACTTGTATCTGAAGGAATTCTTGATTCCCTTAACGATTCTGAGTATAAAATTTGCATAGAATGTATTAAGGGCAACCAAGCAAACAAACGAGGTAAAGGCACATATAGAGCTACTCAACCGTTGGAACTTATACATACAGATATATGTGGTCCATTTCCTAAGGCATCATGGAATGGACAACGTTATTTTATTAGTTTCATCGATGATTACTCGCGCTATGGATACTTTTACCTTATCCAGGAGAAGTCAGAATCACTGGACAAGTTTCAAATCTTCAAAGCTGAAGTTGAAAACCAACTTGGCAAGAAGATTAAAGCCATCAAATCTGACCGTGGAGGTGAATACTACGGGAGATACGACGGTTCAGGAGAACAACGTCCAGGACCATTCACCCAATATTTGAGTGAGTGTGGTATAGTCCCTCAATGCACCATGCCGGGAACTCCAAGTCAAAATGGTGTAGCTGAGAGACGAAACCATACCCTCAAAGACATGGTACGAAGCATGATTAGTCATTCTTCTTTACCAGAGTCACTATGGGGCGATGCCCTAAAAACTGCAAATTATATATTGAACAGAGTACCAAGTAAAGCAATAACTAAAATCCCTTACAAGTTATGGAAAGGCAAGAAACCTAATATCAGGCACTTGCATGTTTGGGGTTGTCCAGCTGAGGCTACGCCTTACAAGCCTAACGAAAGGAAAATGGACTCGAGGACAATTAGTTGTTATTTTGTTGGCTACTTTGAAAGATCGAGGGGTTATAAAATTTATTATCCCTCAAACAAGGCATTCTTCGAAACAGGGATCGCTAAGTTCATTGAGGATGTTGATTACAGTGGGAGTAGTCAAAATAAAGGAATTCTATTTGAGGAGGAGCATGCAAATATCTCTTCAATAGTCACTACTGACAATGATAAAGTCATACCTCACATTGTTCAGCCCGTGAATCAATTTATTTCATCAAATACAATCATGCCGACTAATCCTATAGTAGATGAGGAACCCTTTCCTGTATAAGTTGGACAAGCACCTTTGGAAACAGAGGAAGTAATTGTGGAGGTTTCAAATCAACAACCTCAAATTGAGGAGCCACTTAGAAGATCCACTAGAGAAAGAAGAAAGGCAATTTCTGATGATTACATTGTCTATCTTAATGAGCATGAATATGACTTAGGATTGGAAAACGATCCAACTTCTCTTCAAGTCTATGGCTGACAACGATGTTTGAGATCTTGTCGAGTTACCTAAAGGGGCGAGGCCAATTGGTTGCAAATGGATTTTAAAACCAAAAGAGACTCAAAAGGTAACGTTGAAAGATATAAAACACGTCTTGTCGCTAAAGGCTTTACATAGAAGGAAGGAGTAGACTTCAAGGAGACATTCTCGCCAGTCTCCACGAAGGATTCTCTAAGGATTATCATGGCTCTGGTAGCTCATAATGATTTGGAGCTCCATCAAATGGACGTAAAAACAACGTTTCTTAATGGAAACATTGAAAAAACCATATATATGGTACAACCTGATAATTTTGAGTCGAGTAGCTCAAAACAGCTTGTATGTAAGTTAAAGAAGTCCATTTATGGCTTAAAGCAGGCGTCCCGTCAATGGTACCGAAAATTTGATGAGGTTATTACTCCTTTGGCTTTAAAGAAAATATCATTGATCAGTGCATATATCTCAAGATGAGTGGGGGCGAATTCATTATCCTGGTAATGTATGTAGATGATATTCTACTAGCAAGCAGTGATATAGGCCTGTTGCATGAAACTAAGGTTTTTCTATCAAATAATTTTAAAATGAAAGACCTTGGAAATGCTTCATTTGTTTTGGGTATTCAGATAGACCAGGATCGCTCAAAAGGCATCCTCAGTCTTTCTCAAAAGGCTTATATCGATAAAGTTCTCCAACGCTTTGACATGGAAAAGCGTTCACCAATGTCCAAAGTTGAATCTTGAGAAGAAGGAAATGGAGATGATCCCATACTCGTCTGCAGTTGGAAGTCTTATGTATGCACAGGTATGTACACGTCCAGATTTAGCCTTTATTGTAGGAATGTTGGGCAGATATCTGAGTAACCTAGGTCTAGATCATTGGAAGGCTGTAAAGCGGGTAATGATTACAATCTCACTCTCAGGAGAAACGATCACCTAGAGATAGTAGGATACTCCAATTAAGATTTTGCTGGATGTATTGATAGTAGAAAATCGACATCCGGATACATTTACATAATGACTGGAGAAGCTATTTCTTGGAAAAGTGTTAAGCAAACTCTTATAGCCTCTTCAACTATGGAAGCAGAGTTCATAGCTTGCTTTGATGCATCTAACCTGCTATATGACTTCGAAATTTTGTCTCTAACTTGAAATTAGTCGATAATATTGAACGACCAATGAAGATTTATTGTGACAATAAGGTAGCTGAGTTGTACTCAAAGAACAACAGAATTCTTCGAAGTCTAAGTACATCGACATAAAGTATCTTGCGGTAAAGGATAGAGTTCAGAATGGTTTAGTGTGCATTGAGCACATTGACACAAACTCCAATATAGCTAACCAGTTCACTAAAGGTTTACCGCCTAAAGTGTTTTGTTAACATGTGGTCGGTATGGGGATTCTAGGACCCCTTGATATTATTGATTAGTGGGAGTTTATTTGGTCATTTTATTGGATCCTTCAGTTTATGTTCTTTGAACATAACTGTATTTTGTATTAATGTTGTACAAGTTTTAACTTTTAATAAAAGTATGTATTTCATCTCAATATTCTGAACTTCAATACTACAACTTTCTATTGAGGAATCATTTGGAGAAAGTTGGACTCTATGGAGTCGCTGGATTAGTTGGAAATAGGCATGTTTAGATCACATAACATGTAATTTCCAAGATACACATCCACACCTGATTTATGTTGTTAATTACGTTAGTAATGTGACCATTAAAGGTCTAGTCAGGAACAAATGCGACGAACGCCGTTTTTAAGCTCAGAAATAGCCTTTTATGCGCGCATTAAAGTTTTTCGTATTATATAATTCAGAATCATATAAAGTCCAAGTAGAAGATCTTATAGTAAGTCCACATAATCATTAATATTGGAAAATACTAACAAATAAACCCAACTTAATAACTCTTCTTGAATTATACACAGATATATGAAAATCAATTCCCCCCCCCCATAGTAAATTTTATCTTTGAAAGTGTCACTATAGAATATTAGAGTCAGCTCATGATGTCTTGTAAACATTTGATCTACAAACAATAGATCTAGCGGGCATTTCAAGATATTGAGTCCACAACCAAAATGTGTAATGGACATTTTATTATTATTATTATTATTATTATTGTTAGGATCATCATTATTATTATTAAAAATATATAGTGTTATTATTGTATTTTTGAACGAAAATAACATTAGTAGATTATTTTCTTATTATATGAAATATATAATATTTCAAAATGTAGTTTTGGACTTTCGTGGGCGTTGATGGACGATAGGTTGATACTTATTAGGGTTATTTTGAAAGGGTCGTACATAAGTACCGGGTGTTGTAAAAGGGGCATGACTGTTTATTATTTTGCGAAGGGGTCGTGGACTAGTATTGACTAATTAAGTTTTTAACACCGTTTATTCTAGCTATATTGTTTTGAAGTTTTAACACCATTAAACCTAACTACACTAAATTCACAAAAGTGAAAAATTATAACATTCACGTGAAAAATATTAATTTTCAAAATTTGCTAGCTGCTTCTATTAACGTAACTTTGAATTTCTTTTAAACTATTAGATCAAACAAAATGACCCACTTAAAAATTTCCGATGAAAATCGAAGGTTAAAGAAAGAAAAAGGGAAGACGATGACTTTAATATTTTCCTTTGTTCAAATATCGAATAGGTTCTTTCAGATTCACTTGGGTTAACGTCGTTACATCTACTTAACGAGTTAACTGTTCATGCAATGCGAAAGTTAAATCTTACATTTATTTAACGGTCAATAATATAATTTACGACCCTTTCGCAAAATAATAAACGGTCATGCCCCTTTTGCAAAACCCGGTAATTAGACCCTTTCACAAATATTATTATTATTATTATTATTATTATTGAGAAATCGACTACGATTCTACGTTATTTGTTACAAGGCATTGATACATTATGAAGATGTGAAAACACGATAATTGCCTAAGTTCAACTATTAATGAAAGAGACTTAAAGCTCAAAAACATGAAACAGGCTAAAGCCCGATAAATTTATTAAATTATTTAAACCTTTAATAACCCAAGTTCAATAAACCATAGATTCCACCCTCCGTGGGAATCGGACCCAGGACCTCCAGGGTTTTGGAGTTTATGTCAACACTTTCAACCATTTATGCAAGCAAGTGTTGACGTCAATACTCATTATTAATAACACTGTTAGTATGATCTTATTATATGAAATAACATATTTTTACTAATACTTCAAAGATATATTTGTAGATTATTATCTTATCATGTGAAATATATAATATTCTAAAATGTAGTTTTGAACTTTCGTTGGTGTTGATGGACGATTAGACGATATTTATTATTATAATATTGTTATTATCATCTTATTGTATGAAATAACATATTCTTACTGATATTTGGAAAGTCTATTTTTAGAGTACTTTTGTAGTCATCAGATGTCTGTGGACGTTAATGGAAAATTTGGTGGATATTTATTAAATTACATTATAATTATTATTATCTTTTTTTAGAAATGGACTACTTTCTATATTAGTCATTACATGGTACTGATACATCATCAAGATGTGATAAACACGATAACCGCCGCAGTTACACTACGAATGAGAGAGGCCTAAAGCCCAATAAACTTATTATTTATATCATTAATAACCAAGTTCAATAACCATGGATTCCACCTGCTATGGAAATCGAACATGAGACCTCCAGGATGTTGTTGTTCATGTCAACACATTCAACCACTTGGGCAATGAAGTGTTGACTTATTATCGTCTTATCATATCAAATAACATGTTCCTAACAATATTTCGAAGACAAATTTTTGAATTTTGTGGACATCTGGATATTTAAGGACGCTGATGGACAATTGTTGGATACTTTATTACAGGAATTTGGACCGAAGACTCAATTTTAAGTTTTTGTAACTAAAAAAAGACAAGTTACACTTTGTTTGGTTGAAAACCCAACATTTGTATTTTGTTCGGTTAAAAACTTAATATTTTTGCAACATTTTTTCTAGGAGTTGCAACCTATTTGCAGCCGATTCCAAACTTCTTGAAATCAGTTGTAAATCATAAAATACTGAGGAAGCTAAAGACTAGGAAAAAATTGAGCGATCAACTTACACAAAAACAAAAAATCGTAACAGAGTTTTTACCAAGTTTTCGTACTTATTATTACAATACTAGTTTGTATTATTACTATTTTGTCGTATGAAATTACATACTTTTACTAAATTTCAAAAATATATTTTTTGGACTTTTATTAACATCAAGGTATCTGTGAATATTGACAGACAATTGGTAGATATTTTTTTATCATAATTATTTTATAATAATATTATATTAAAGTAATAAGGGTTATTTCCCAAATAGCCCCTAACTTTGTGACCGATTTCCTGCCTAGCCCCTTACTTTATCAAAAATACCCAGATGGCCCCTTTTTCAGATTCCGTTATAACACCGTTAACTAGTCATCACTTCTCTCTCATCCAACTCATCGCCTCTCCCTGCCACCTCATCGTCTTCACCGGCGAAGGTCGCCGGTCAACCAATTTCCGGCTGGCGACCTTCAAACATACACAAAAAAAAATTTCCCTCTCTTCTCTCTCTCTCTAAAAAAATGTAAATTTTTTTTCTTCTCCTCTCTCTCTAGATCTGATCTAGAGAGAGTGGAGACCACCATTGAAGGTCTCCTCGGACCACCATTGAAGGTGCTAACAAAGATAGGGTGAGACAATAGGAACACACAGATCGATTCATCATCCATGACATCCTAATCTTACCTTAAATAACCTCATACCATTGTCCAAAGTAGAATTTTGATCGTGAGACGGGTATACCTCTTTGTTTTACTGGTATATGGTGGTAATATAAATGGTTCATTTCATACTTCCCTAAAAGATTAGGAAAAGGATATGCTAATGTGAAGAGGCTTGATCCTCTTTGTTATGGTTGAGTAAACCGAGAGAGATGAACGAGAGGGAGAGGGAGAAACCGAAAGGTTGAAGAATATAGAGATTACAAATTAATGCTTTCTGTTATTGTATTTGATAAGTGTTACATGGGTTGCCTATTTATAATAGTACATGAGTTGATAAATACAAAACTAACTAATGCTTATCTGATAGATACAAGATTTCCTAATATATTGAAATACAATCGAATCCACTCGGTCCATGTGGTATGGCCGAGTGATGTGGCGTGAAAATGCCACATTTAGGTCACTTAACTTTGATGAGTTAGTTCTTTTTGGGTTTTATTTCTAATTATTTATGTGTTTTTATTGTTAGGTATCATATTTGGAGATAAACATGTAAATCAGAATAAAGGAAGCGAATTGTCACTATCATTTCATGTGCGCAAAACGAGAGAAAAAGATTTCAAGAAAATCAAATGACAAGAGGAGTCAATGACGAGTCCGACGGTGAAAATGGAAGTCGGATCGGAGTTCGGACGGAGAAATTATGGAAGATGGAAGCAAAAGTCGTCTCTTGAAATTAGATGGAAGAAAGTATGAAGGCACCCTCCTTGTTTCTGAAGCAAAGCTTTAGTCTAAATCAAGCCCACAAAAGAAAAGAAGAAGAACAAGCTAAAGAGAAATTTATGAGCACCCTCCCTTTGGTCCAAGTCAAAATGGTCTAAAACTTAGTCAAGTATGACTAAGTCTAGGGTTGTGTATACACAAGTGAGAAAGAGGGGTCAAAGGGATTCATCAACTATTCATCATCTTCTAGCTTGGAAAAGGAGGCAAGAGAGTTCTTGAGAGTTAGGGTTCTTCATCAAGAGGATTTGAAGGAGAGAACAAGAGAGAAGGAAGAAGGAGGGCCGGGCAAGCATAGGCCGGCCAGCACACTAGGCCGGCCTAGCTTAGCCGGACGAGCAGCAGCTCGGGCTGCTGATGGGCCTAAAAAGTTTCCTAAATAGGTCTACACCCGCAAGTGCACGGGTGTCAAGTTGTAAAATTCTGGTAAGACCGGTTCGTTCCTCAGAGACTAAGTGAAACCTATTCTAAGACTTGGAAGTAAGACGGTTTTTGTTTTTGAGAATTGTTTTGGTGATAATAAAATATTAAAACGATTAACGAAAATAAAAGAGATGAACTCAAATGGGGGAGAAAGCTAGGGTTTTGAATCCGCCTTGTCATGATACGTTCATAACCTAATCATCAATGACATTACAAAGCTTGATTTCTCGAATGATAAGAAGTCAATTAATGAAATACAACTAATAAGCATCGACCATAAAAGAATTTAATCTAATGATGGTGGATCAAATCGGAGTAATAACCATGAAAACTATATTATCAACATCGAACTCATTCACCATATTACGG
>BEHA01000612.1:555057-636199 GCA_002897215.1 Eschscholzia californica subsp. californica
ATCTCTTGAAATTCTTTCCTGTTTCCATAACCTCAATAACTCTCAATCATATCTCCTTCTTCCAGCTATTATAATCTCTTTCCTTCTTTATGTATAAGCAGCACCAAATCAATAGATTTCTCACTGAAAACAACTCACTATTATCACTGAGATTTCATCTTTCCAAAATATCAATTATTTCCATCTCTTGGTTTTAAATCTTTCCTTATCTCTCTAAATATAATTTCCAGCAGTTCTTATCAAGAATATCACCTCAAATCTTGTTCCAGCTCACAAGATGAAAAGAGAAATTTCCTTCTCTCTCTCTCTAGAAAATAACTAAGTCATCTCTTCTTTCTTTTTTGTTGAAGAGAAGATCTCTTTCTCTCTCTACTCTTATGGAATGAGGAGATAAGAGAGATATAAAATTCCAACAGTTTAGGAAAGAGAGTGATCCACGTCCTTGGTTGAAATTTAGGGGTCATTCACTGTAGTAAGGATTAGTGAATTAATATGCACCGAAAGAGTCACGCCGTCCGATCCTCACAAATGTGTTCCCGTCCGTCAGATCATGGTGGGAGTACCGTATTACTGTGTACCAAGTTGCATTAAATTAGAGCTTGGACTTGATCCCGATAGTGACCCTCTCGTGTCCCACCAATATACCGAAATATCACCAGGACTGTTGGATTGAACGCCACATGTCACTAAAAGATTTGTGTTGACCTTTTGCCCGATTGATTTTTTGACTCGAACTTTGACCTCACCTAAATTGCTCGTCCGGACTCCGATTTGACTTCTGTTTTCACCTACGGGTCCGTCTTTAACTCTACTTTTACCTGATCGTCAACATTGGCTAAAATATCAGAATCTCCAAATGACCAAACTACCCTTTTGTGCGTCTTTATCTCATTTTTAACCATTTTCCGTGCTCAATTGCATAGAAACCACCTGAGTGAGAGAAACAAGCAAATCATCAGAGTAACCGCTCGAAAGGACTAACTAACCCGAGTTAAGAGATTCAGATGAGATATTTTCATGGCTCATCAGCTGCTCTAGAGAACTCGGGACAGGTAGGAACAACAGCTCGGACCTGCAAGGAGCAGCACGGTCTAGCACGCAGCATCAGCTCGGGTCTAGCAGCTGCAAGCAGCAGCGTGTGCGACATGGAGCAGCAGGCTCCGGCCGGAACATCAGCCTATGCACAGAGCACGGGATGCCTCTCCAGCTGCATGAGATGCCTAAGCACGACTCGGGTGGAAGCTTCCTAGTGTCACGGCCATCTTGTCAAGCCATGTTGGTATTGCCGATGGCCCGTGTCTTTTTGCTATTTTGACGCATTGTAATATGTCTAGCATATGCCTTAGGCTATTTTGGCATATGCCTCATGCATGTAGGAAGGTGCCTCTTGTATATAGTAGCTTCCTAGAGTATACCCTTGGCACGGGGACATAGATGTCATTATAGGCCAAACAAAAGAGTATGCCTGGTGAAAATATTGATGTTTTCTTGTAAGATTAGGCAAAACGGTAATTTAGCACTATGTAGGGGAGTGCATGGTAAACTTTGAGTGGAAGACCCCTACCTTCCAAATTGTGGACAACCAAAGAGGCTAAAGCTTCCCTAGCCTCTAGGAAGCTTACTTAGTCATATGTTTGTTGTACTTTTGTAGCCTTCAAATTTCCATCAATAAAATCTTGTTGCTGTCAATTGTAGCTACCCAATATTTGTACCCATCTCTTGTAATATTACTTTTGGTAGGCTGACTTGTACCTAGAGTGCGCACAAGTGCCGCACGACACCTTCCGAAGAAGTAAGATCGTGACAATTGGTATCAGAGCATAGGATGGCAGGTCAAAGAGGGACAAAGGAACGGTTGGATGCATTGGAGGAACGGGTTGCGCTCTTGGAGGAAGTGATCGTAGGTGTCCCGGTTCTCAGAGAGAAGCTTGATGGACTGGAAGGTCGCCACAAAGGTGTGGACATGACGGTGGAAGCTATGGGAGCAAACCTTGAGGATATGCAAGTGCAAATCAATGACCTTCGAGAAGAGCAAGGTTATATGATCGATGAGTTGCGTGCACAAGTGAATGTATTGATGCGGATTGTAGGTACCCAAGATCGAGTCGGAGCAGTAGAGGCGCATCCTCCTCGTGTGCGGGTGCCGGATCCAAGATCCTATGGTGGACCTAGAGATGGCAAGGAGCTCGAGAACTTCTTGTTTGACATGGAGCAATACTTCCGTGCGGTGCGACCCGAAGATAAGGATACCAAAGTCTCGATGGCCACAATGTACTTGACGGGGGATGCCAAGCTATGGTGGCGCACACGGTACGAAGAGATACAGGCCGGGCGTGCCATCATAGACTCTTGGGAGGACTTGAAGAGAGAGCGCAAGACTCAGTTCCTTCCGGAGAATGTAGAGTATATGGCAAGGAAGAAGCTTCGGAAGCTCCAGCACACAGGTACCATTCGGGAGTATGTGAAGCAGTTCTCGGCGTTGATGCTAGATATAAAAAACATGTCGGAGAAGGACAAGCTCTTTTGTTTCCTTGAAGGCCTAAAGCCATGGGCTCAAGCAAAGCTTCAAAGGCAGAGGGTGCAAGACTTGGCCTCAGCGCAGGCCGCAGCTGAGAGACTCACAGATTTTGCTACGAATGACCAGGAGAGGAGGAAGCCTGCTGGTGCTGGAGGAAAGCCTAATCCCGGAAGGGGGTTAAGGCCATGGTGGGGATAGGAGACCTTACCCCAACCGGGATGGAACAGGGTCAAAGACTGGCGCCACATCAGGAACTAAAGAAGCTATGAAGTGTTTCCTATGTGGTGGCCCTCATCGCATACGAGATTGTCCGTCCCGAGCCGCACTCAATGCGTTGAAGGTGACTTTTAGTGGCAAGGAGGACAAAGAAAGTATGCATGATCCACATGAGGAGGTGGATAGTGAAGAATAGGATGCAAAGATGGGTGAGCTCCAGGTACTCAATGCTATTGCGGGCCAAACAAGCGAGAAACCAAAGGCTTCAAGGGTGTTGATGTACATCGAATGCAAGGTGAATGGCAAAGCTACCAAGGTGATGGTAGACACTGGAGCAAGCAACAACTTTGTCGATGCAGAGGAGGCAACACGGTTAGGTCTAAAGCTCCATAAAGACCCAAGCCGTATGAAGGCCATTAATTCGGCACCAAAGCCCGTGAATGGAGTAGCTCGAGATGTGCCCATGGAGATTGGCAAGTGGTCGGGAAAGACTAATTTTACTTGTGTGCCTTTGGATGATTTTCAGGTCATCATTGGTCTAGACTTCATGGTGGAGCACAAGATGGTGCCGATGCCGTACTTGGGAAGCATATGTTTCCTTGGAGACAAACCATGTATGGTGCCAATAGTTGCCGAGAAGAGTCGAGGCGACAAGGTGATCTCAGCTATGCATTTGGAGAAGGGGCTAAAGAAGGGAGAAATGACATACTTGGCTTTGAAGATGGAGACAACAGGAGTAGATGCAGAGCCTGTACCTGCCAAGATCAAAACCATCCTGAAGGAGTTCAAGGATGTTATGCCAGCAAAGCTCCCAAAGGCGTTACCCCCACGGCGTGTTGTTGATCACCAAATCGAGATGGTTCCAGGAGCTAAGCCACATGCTAGAGCTCCCTACAGGATGGCTCCCCCAGAGTTGGCCGAATTGAGAAAGCAACTCGATGAGCTATTGGAGGCGGGATTCATCCATCCTTCGAAAGCTCCTTATGGTGCTCTTGTGTTGTTCCAGAAGAAGCACGATGGTAGTTTGAGGCTATGTGTGGATTATAGGGCATTGAACAAGGTGACCGTGAAAAACAAATACCCAATCCCACTTACAACGGACTTGTTTGATCAGCTTGGTTCGGCAAGGTACTTTTCGAAGTTGGACTTGCGTTCCGGATATTATCAAGTTCGAGTTGCAGAAGGTGACGAGCCGAAAACCACGTGCGTGACGCGGTATGGTGCGTTTGAGTACTTGGTGATGCCATTTGGCTTAACCAACGCGCCTGCCACGTTTTGTACTTTGATGAATCAAATCTTCTATGAGTTCCTTGATAAGTTCGTGGTGGTATATCTGGATGATATTGTTGTGTATAGCCACAACTTGGAAGATCATGCAGAGAACTTGAGGCAGGTGTTCATGGTCCCGAAGGAGAACCAACTATATGTGAAGGAGGAGAAGTGTTCGTTTGCGCAAGGACACATTGGTTTTCTGGGCCATATTATAGGCGATGGGCATATCCGGATGGAGATGGAGAAGGTGAGAGCCATCCAAGAGTGGAAGGTGCCTACTTTAGTGTCGGAGCTCAGATCGTTTCTTGGACTTGCAAATTACTATCGCAGGTTCATAAGGAAATATTCAGCCAGAGCGGCACATTTGACAGATTTGCTGAAGAAGGACAAGCCTTGGGTTTGGTCGAAGGAATGTCAAGAAGCATTCGAGGACTTGAAGCAGCAGGTTGCAAAAGATCCCGTATTGGCATTGCCCGACATATCCAAGCCTTTTGAAGTTCACACAGATGCATCTGATTTTGCACTTGGTGGGGTATTAGTGCAAGATGGTCACCCAGTTGCATATGAGAGCCGAAAGCTTTCCGAAGCGGAACGGCGTTATACTGCTCAGGAGAAGGAGTTATTGGCTATTGTTCATTGCTTACGGGTCTGGAGGCATTATTTATTGGGGTCGAAGTTTCTAGTGAAGACCGATAATGTGGCTGCCTCACACTTCATGACTCAGAAGAAGCTTACTTCCAAACAGGCTCGCTGGTAGGAGTCATTGGCAGAGTTTGATTTTAAGATGGAGTACCAGCCAGGAAGGGTGAACAATGTTGCGGATGCACTGAGCAGGAAGGCGGAGTTGGCCGCCTTAGTTACTTCGGGGCAAAGGAGCATGTCCCAGTTGAAGACCACCATTATTGACAAGGTTCGGGAGCGGCTGCAGAGTGATAAAGAAGCCAAGATCTTGTTCGATATGGTGAAGAATGGGCGTTCCACAAGGTTCAGAATCAATGATGACCTTGTTATATACCACAGGTGGGCGTTTATATGTACCGCGTTCTGCGGAGTTGCGGCGGGAGCTTATCAGGGAGTGCCGTGATACGGTCTGGGCTGGCCATCCTGGCAACTGACGTACTTGGGCATTACTTGAGAAAGCTTATTACTGGCCGGGCATGAGGAATCAAGTGGAAGAGTATGTGCAGACTTGCCTCATTTGTCAACAGGACAAGGTGATGCGGAAGAAGCCTATAGGACTTTTGGAGCCATTGCCAGTGGTGCAGCGTCCGTGGGAGAGTGTCTCCATGGATTTCATAAGTGGCTTGCCAAAAGTGGGGGAGTATACTTCTATCATGGTGGTGATTGATCGGTTTTCGAAGTATGCAACCTTTATTCCGACACCAGCTCACTGTACTGCGGAAGAAGTGGCCTTTTTGTTCTTAAAGCATGTTGTGAAGTATTGGGGAGTGCCTCAGACTATTATCAGCGACCGTGATTCAAGATTTACAGGGCGGTTTTGGACCGAGCTCATGAAACTCTTAGGATCGCAGCTGAACTTCTCGACAAGCAACCATCCGCAGTCAGACGGCCAGACGGAGCGTTTCAACGCTCTACTTGAGGAATATCTTAGGGACTTTGTTCGTGCCAACCAGAAGAATTGGGTGAATCCACTTGATGTAGCTCAGTTCTGCTTCAATTTGCAGGAGAGTTCCTCTACCTGCAAGACACCTTTTGAACTGGTAATAGGGCAGCAACCGTTAACTCCCTACATGGTTGAAACAGGTTATACAGGTACCAGCCATCGGGCATTCACTTTCGCTAAGGAGTGGCAAAGAACAGCAGAAATAGCCAAAGCTCACTTGGAGAAAGCTGCTGAACGCATGAAGAAGTTCGCGGATGACAAGCGGAGACCACACAACTTCAAAGTAGGTGACTTGGTGCTTGTCAAGATCAACAGGGATACATCCAGGTTCATGAAGAAGCTACATCAAAACTTGGTGAGACGGTACGATGGTCCTTTTCCTATCATTGCTCGTGTCGGAAAGGTCTCTTTCAAAGTACAACTTCCAAGATGGATGAAGAATCACCACCCTGTATTCCATGCCAGCAACTTAAATTCGTTCAACCAAGATCAGGCGGATCCCCAACGTGCCAACCTACAAAGATCAAATCCAAGGCCGGAGCTCCAGCCAACCAAGGAGGTGCAGAAGATTGTAGCTGATCGCCTTGCTCAAGCTCATCACAATTGACCACTAGAGCTTGAGTACTTAGTGTAGTGGAGGAACCTGCCAGATGCCGAAGCCAGTTGGGAACGCGCCAGCTCCTTGCTAGACCATGCAGACAAGATCGTGGAGTACTTGGCAACGAAGTCGTCGAGGACGGCGACATAACAAGTGGGGGAGTCTGTCACGGCCATCTTGTCAAGCCATGTTGGTATTGCCGATTGCCCGTGTCTTTTTGCTATTTTGATGCATTGTAATATGTCTAGCATATACCTTAGGCTATTTTGGCATATGCCTCATGCATGTAGGAAGGTGCCTCTTGTATATAGTAGCTTCCTAGAGTATACCCTTGGCACGGGGACATAGATGTCATTATAGGCCAAACAAAAGAGTATGCCTGGTGAAAGTATTGATGTTTCCTTGTAAGATTAGGCAAAACTGTAATTTAGCACTATGTAGGGGAGTGGATGGTAAACTTTGAGTAGGAGACCCCTACTTTCCAAATTGTGGGCAACCAAAGAGCCGGAAGCTTCCCTAGCCTCTAGGAAGCTTACTTAGTCATATGCTTGTTGTACTTTTGTAGCCTTCAAATTACCATCAATAAAATCTTGTTGCTTTCAATTGTAGCTACCCAATATTTGTACCCATCTCTTGTAATATTACTTTTGGTAGGCTGACTTGTACCTAGAGTGCGCACAAGTGCCGCACGACACCTTCCGAATAAGTAAGGTCGTGACACTATCTCGGGACGTGCACGGGATGGATGCCTTTGGGCCGGATCTAAGTTTTCATGGCCGGATTCCATGTTTTGGTCGGATTTCTCCATTCTTTGGCCGGACTTTTCATGGTGTTCCGGCCACTTTCTTGGCCGAAAACCTTAGGGCTTTTACTCCCCATGTTCTTGGCTAGCTACCCATGTGGTTTGATTTGATTTTGGTTGAAAATTTCTAGAGAGAGAAAGCTAGGGTTCGCTTTAATGGAGGTTGTGTTCTAAATGAAGAAGATGATGGTGGTTGCTATGGGGAACCCATAATTTGCTAAGGGGAGATCGGCTGAACCTTAAAGACTCATATTTTCCTACGATCTTAGCCTCGAACCACATCGAAAAAGGGGGATTCTCTCATCATTTTCTTTCCATTTCTTATTCAATCACCATGTTTAGCTAACTTTAGTGTGTCGATTATATGAGATGAAATGTGATGAATTCGTGATTATGTTTAATATGATTTGATGTTTTGATTATGAATTGATGTTCATTTAATTCGATTATCGTTTTGATCGTATTTTCATGTGTCTTGTCAAGCACTTCACATAGTTAAGCGACTAGACAACACTTTCGTTGACTAGGGATTAACCGATTATGATGTTTGTTTGACTAAGTATGATCTCCGATATACGTAGTGCTTATAGACATCACATTAGGAGTCGAACATCGGTTATACTTTGAACATTAGGTCGGACCATACATGGTTGTAGGTTTATCATTATCGGATTCTCGGTTCGACACCTCTCTCACTTATTTATCTCCCGACTCTTGTTGCCTCCCGACTCTTGTTTCTCCGACTCTTCTCTCGAATCTCTCTCGCCCATTTACTTTGTTGTTTAGTTTAGTTTTACTTGTTTTATTCTCTTCTTATTGCTTATGCGTTTAAAAACCTCTCATTATCTTCGTTTATTTTCGCTTTTGTCTAAATAAGCCTTTGATATCTTAACCGACGAACAAGATTATTCGATATCCAAGCTACATTCCTATCCTTGGATCGATCCCGGCTTTGCCGGATTACTACTTGATACCTGATGTGACACGAAAATGTCACATTTGGAGAGCCTAACTTAGACTAATTAGTCATTTTCGAGTGTTATCAATAATATTTTATGTGTTTTTCTTGTTTAGGTACCATATTTGGAGCTAAACATGGAATTCAGAATAAAGGGGGCGAATTATCACTATCATTTCATGTTCCCAAAATGAGAGAAAAAGCCTTCAAGCAAATCATATGAGAAGAGGAGTCAAAGACGAGCCCAACGGTGAAAACGGAAGTCAATTCCGAGTTCGGACGGGGAAGTTGTGAAAGAAAGAAGTCGAGGTTCGGTCTTAAAACAAGGATTCTATGAAGGCACCCTCCTTTGGTTATAATTCTAGAAGGCACTCTCTTGATTTCCAAGTGAAGTCTAAAACCCAAGCCCAAAGAAGATGAAAGAAGGAAGAGATTTTGGAGGCACCCAATGGACTCAAGTTTGAGCCAAAGTCAAGGTTGACTATGTCTAGGGTTTGAGTCAAATACACTATTCATCTTCTTCCTTCTTCATTCATCATTCAACAACCAAGCTACCAAGGGAGAGAGAGAGAGACAAAAAAAAGGCAAGAGGGTTCTTGAAGCTTTAGGGTTTGAAGAGAAAAGAGAGAAGAAAGGAGGAAGATCCGGCCAAGCTAGGCCGGCCAGCACTAAGGCCGGCCTAGCCTTGGCCGGCAGCAGCTCGGGACGAGCACAAGAAGGTGGCTGCTGCTCGGGTCTTCAAGGTGGCAGCCGAGAGGAAGCACGCACAGAACACGGGCCGGCGCAGCAGCAAGACGCAGCTACCGGGAGCAGCACCATGCAAGCTCCGGCGCAAGCAGCAGCAGCTTGCACGAGTTGGACGCGCACAGCCAGCACGGGAGCACGGCTGCAGCTCCGGATGCATCCTTGGGCGCGACCTGAAGCTCGAGACGCGGCTGCAAGCTCCCTTTAGCCCGGATCTAAGTTTTTGTTGTCGGATTCCATGATTTGGCCGGATTTGACCATTCTTTGGCCGGAATTTTCATGGTGTTCCGGCCACTTTCCTGATCCAAAACTTTAGGGCTTTTACTCCCCATCATCTTGGCTTGGTTCCTATATGGTTTGATTTGGTTTTGGTTAGAAATTGCTAGAGAGAGAAAGCTAGGGTTAGCTTTAATGGAGGTTGTGTTCTAAATGGAGAAGATGATGGTGGTCGCTATGGGGAATCCAGAAAATTGCTAAGGGGAGATCGGCTGCAAGTAAAAACTCAAATTTTCCGACGAACCTAGCCTCGAACCACATCGGAAAAAGGGGGATTCTCTCACCATTTCCTTTCCATTTCTTATTCAATCACCATGTTTAGCTAACTTTAGTGTGTCGATTATATGAGATGAAATGTGATGAATTCGTGATTATGTTTAATATGATTTGATGTTTCGATTATAAATTGATGTTCATACATTTCGATTATCGTTTTGATCGTATTTTCATTTGTCTTGTCAAGCACTTCGCATAGTTAATAGACGAAACGAAGTATTCGATATCGATCGTAGTCTAAGTCATATTTTCATGTGTCTTGTCATGCACTTCACATAGTTAGGCGACTAGACGACACTTTCGATGACTCGGGATTAACCGAATTAGGCGTTTGTTTGACTAGGTATGATCTCCGGATATACGTAGTACTTAGAAACATCTACTTTATGAAGGAGTTGAAGGAGATGTCCTTCGACCAAGGTGACAATGCGAACAATTTGTCGGATAGGACAATTGATGTGGAAGATCATCAAGTCCGATTGATTTAGGGATCGTAGAGTTGTAGCTAGAGACCAACTACGATCGTCGAATTACGAAGTAATTCGCGGCTAACTTCGATCGGATCCTACAACGGGTTACACATAAGAGTGACAAATTGATCTAGGATATGACTAGTGGGAGTGAGATATAATCATGGGAGTGTCCCATAAACATATCTCATAGGCCTAAAAAGGAATTAGGCAAAGATAGTACAAAAAGGCCAAAAGCAGGGTTTTTGGGCCTAGGCCGATTCGGGCACTTTTAGGGCTCGGATTGGGCTGATTTTTGGAGGGACGTTTCCTTATGTTATGAACATTAAATCTGCCAATTTTGGCTGGGTTTGGACGTCATCTCCTTAGGGAATTGAGAAAATACCAATAGTTGCTATTTTCGACTATTTCCCTAAATCTTATTCTAAAGGGTGTTTTGGGAAACCTAAAAGGAGGTGGATTCTTATTAGGGTTCTATATAAACACTCTTAGGGCAGAGAATAAGGTGTGGAATTTCTCTCTAAGCTTTCTTACTCTACCACATCAAGTAGAGAGGAGAAAGTGAGCTAATTCCCATTAACTATCTATCTAGTCAAGCAAGAAGAAGGTCTTCTTATTATCCAACCACCATTGGTGTGCTAGCTATACAACAAGGTGGGAGATCAAATTGATTGCTCGTGTCCCAAGTAGAGGAGCTACACTTGAAGCTCTTGGTCTTCTTCAATCAATTCAACTAGTTTGAGGGAAAAGCGATTAAGGTAATCCACTATCTCCATTAGATTAATTACTAGTTTTGCATGTGATCCTGGGAATACTAGTGTAGACATTAGATGTCATATTTCCGCTATAAACACTAGTAGAAGGGTATAAAACCCTACACTTTAGGAGTCGAACATCGATTATACTTCGACACATTAGATTGGATCATACGTAGTCGTAGGATTATCATTATGGATTCCCGGACTTCGACACCTCTCTCGCTTATTTGTTGCCCGAACCGAGTCTTACCGTCTCCCGACTCTTGTTCCTTCGACTCTTCTCTCGAATCTCTCTCGCCCGTTTTACTTTTGATCGCTTAGTAGTTTTATTTGTTTTCTTTATTGCTTATTCAATCAAAACCCCTTATTAATGTTTCTTCCTTTCCTTTTTTAGTTTAAGTTAGCGTTTAATATCTAGACCGAGGGATAAGACCCTTCGATATCCAAACTACCTTCCTATCCTTGGATCGATCCCGGCTTTGCCGGATTACTACTTGATACCTCCGCTTGGGTGTGCAACCTTTTCGGGTGCATCAATACCTCCGCTTGGGTTTGCAACCTTTTCGGGTGCATCAAGTTTTTTGCGCCGCTGACGGGGATAGGTTTAGTAGTTTGGATAACATTTGTTGTTTTGTTCATTAGTTTAGTATTATTTGCTTCTTAGTCGTTTTATTTCTTTGTTTCTTGTAGTTTTTTTTCAATTTTATTGTTCTCTTTAAGGTACTCATCCAAGGAGCTCTAAAGGACGAAAGTTAACAAGTTTGGGGATAAAAAGGGAGACACAAGAAAAGGGAAGAGGATCAAATTGTGGTAACAAACACCACCTCTAGTATCGTTCCCTAACCTTTACTTATTTGAGCGGCTTAAGTGTGTTTGCATCGTGTCTATTATTGATAGTAGTAGTCGAATTGAACACTTGTGATTGCTTGCATTTTGCTTTATTTGGGCTTCAATGGATGTTTCTGAGAATGATAGTTGGAATGATGGGTATGAGGTTCATCGACCGTTTAGAAGTCTTAGATACTACCTTGAACCTAATATGACTAGCATACCTTCATGCATCATATTTTCGATTAATGAGTGTACTTTAGACATAGACCCTGAGATTATTCCATTACTTCCTATATTTCGAGGCCTAGAGATTGAAGATCCATATTTTCATTTGAGAGAATTTGATGAGATTTGCTCGATACTCCCAATCAATGGAGTACTTGAGGGAATCGCTAAGCTCAAATTATTTCCATTATCATTAAAAGAAAAGTCGAAGATATGGTTTCATTCTCTAAGGCCTAGAACTATAAGAAGTTGGGATGAGATAACTAAGGCGTTTTTGAAAAAGTTTTTCCCAATCCATCGAACCAACACCTTAAGAAGAGAAATTATGAATTTTGAGCAACACAAAGAGGAGACCTTCTTTGGGTGTTGGGAGAGATTTAAAGACCTCATTCTCGCATGTCCACATCATAACTATGAAATATGGAGGGTCATCGGGTTCTTTTACGATGGCTTGACCTCCAAAATGAAACACTTCGTGGAAGTGATGTGCAACGGAAAGTTTATGAGTAAAAGTCCTAATGAGGCTTGGGAGTATCTCGACCTCTTAGCGGAGAAGACCCAAGATTGGGACACACCTGTTAAGAGTGACGGAGATATAGCCGAAGGAAACCATTACTCAAAAGGAGACATATGTTTTTTAAAGGAGAACGGGGAAGTAGAAGATAAAATTGCCTACACGACTCGGAAAGAATTTATAGATATGCATGATGGTGATTTAGCGATTGATAGTGTCTGTAGCATTTGTGGAAGTCGAGAACACCTAGCGAGTAAATGCCCTACTATTTCTCGTTGTCGAGATGTCTTGCTAGGATGCATAAATGTCGTAAACACTCATATGAAGCCTGTAGGTTCGAGGAGTGATGTCTTTACCAATGATTATGAGAATCTTCAAGAGTCCTTAATTGGTTCTTATACGTCTCATCATGAGAGGACTCTTGAAGATGTTTCGAAATCATTTTATGAGGCAGAAACTCAAATTAGCCAAAACACCTTGCACGCCCTTAAAGAGATGGAGGAAAAATTGAAAGACATCGACAGAGGGGTTTCACAACCCCAAACTCCAACAAATCCCAAGGGTATAGGTGAGGCTAATACACCTAGTGCTAGTGTTACGTTTAGTTCCACTCTCGAAATAGATGAAGTATCTAACTTAGAGACCCCTATGAAGGTAGATATACCCGAGGATCATACAAATTCCGAGAGAGGAGATGAACATAACGAGGCTTTTAAGTCGAAATCTGAGCCACAACCAGTTGATAGACCTAAACCCTCATTCTCTCAACAATTATTCCCTACCTGTGATATATATATGCTTGCACCGGTAGTTCAAAGGGACAATACTATTAATGCTCAAGACCATAACAACATGACTAGTTTGATTCCTGAGACCTTTGTAGATCATTTTGGTGAAATGCATGCCCCCTCTATTAGTATGCCAAACTTTGTTGTCTTTTCGTCATTCAAGTTTGGAGATTACCTCTTCCTTGTGGTCGCCTCACTAATATACCTATGTCATTACATTGTTGTGAGACGGTTCTTACCGGTTACATCTTTTCTTTGGGTAGACCCCCAAATATTTCGTCTTTTGTTATATAATTGGTTGGTCTATTGAGATGGACTTTGATGTTTGTGGGTATCATCTCTGGAAACCCTCCACGAGACAAAACTCGTGCTCTCGTGCATACGAGAGACTCAAAGGCTAATTGCATAGCTTGATGCAATCGAGTGATCCCGCGTGAGTGGTCTTATCATTATATGGTCATGCTTATGCTTCATTCTTAAGTTATTTATTGATGTGTTAGGAGTGTTTTTCTCTTTGTATACTTTTGGGACGTGGTTCGTTCCAAGTTTGGGGTTGGCGATGGCTTATCATCAACTTGGAACTCGAATACATAAGTCTTGGTAGTATTACCTTTTATCTCCTTCGGCTATGGTAATATCTTTCCACTCTTCTCTTTAACTTATTGTACCTCTTATATTTTAGTGAATATATGCTTAGAACATTAAGGACAATGTTAGTTTTAAGTTTGGGGATGGGGATACGACTTTTGGTCGCATGACATCATGACCTTAGATTTCAAAAGACAAGAGGGTTTAACAAATTCGACCAAATTTGAAAAAAAATTGGGTAGATTTGGTATGATTCTAGTGGTATTCTTAAGCATGTTGATGCATATGGCTCTTTCTCGATAAATCTTATGCATGCTCTTAGTCCCTTCATGAATGTTAAGTCCTTTAGTGTTCGTGTGCTATCATGTGAGTATCATTATAAGGAAGAAGGAACCCTTCTAAGTGACCTAAAATAGTCATTAGTGGAGACTTAAACCCATGTGAGATATCTGAGCCTTTTTATTGCCTCTGAGTGTACTCTTCCGCGCTAACTCCGAGTAGAATGAAGAGCTACTCAACTTCGCAACTTTCAATAGAGCTTAGACGATCTCATGAGCTCAACTTCCTTAGCCACTAGGAGTGACATCAGGATAGCGAATAAACCTTACTCTTGTAGTCCATGAAACCCGATAATAGTGTCAATTTTAGGGAAACAGATACTCCACCATCCATTTATCATACTACTCCCGAGAATGAAGACATGAAAAGTAAAGAAGAAAGAATGTGAAAGCAAAATGTGAAAGTAAAGGTGATTTGTTGAGAATACTAGTTGCATTTTTGTTATGGTGTTTGGATATGTGTGTAAAAAAAAGAAAAGAAAAGGATAGAAAGTGAAAAAACGAAAAAACGAAAAAAGAAAAAGAGAAAAGTGAAAAGAAAGAGAAGAAAAAGAGAAAAAAAAAGGAAGAAAGTTTGTTTATGTGTTATTTTATGTTTGTGTAAGTGTTATGAAAATAAAGTATTCAATGCAAGAAATCAAGCTTAAAGGTTGTTTGAGTGTTCTTTTATCATTGAAGGCGTCGACATTCTCGGGATTTCATCATCTTCCATTCCATCACTTGTATCCGTTACCTTTAGGAGGCACTATTAGAGGGAAGAGTGGGTGAGAAGAGTGAGTGAGTTTCCCCATTTCGTTAGTGGTTATTTCTATTCCTAAGAGATCATTTCGTTTTATAACTTGTTATCCTCATTTAATTTTGTATGTGTTGAGTTTACTTCATTCCATACTCACACATGATTCGTTTTTGAGTGATTTCATGTTTAAGAGCGTATGACCGTGAGGCCGAAGTCGAGGCGAAATGTGCTATGATAGGAAACAAGGTCTTGTTACTTTAGACTTGAATGATACTCATGATGATGGAACACTTGCATTTTAGTACAAAATTATTAGTGAAGAGACTCTTAGCATGCTTTTGTGTTTATTGGTTTGATTCACATGTTTGACATACTTAAGTCTCTCACTTGTTGATCATTATCTTATTTGCATCGATAGTTTAACTCTTTTATCTCTTGGAATCTTGAACTTTGTGGGTGTATTCACTGGAAAGCCTCACGAGACAAAACTCGTCCTTTAGGTGTAACTTAAGGGTTTAAAGGCTTGTTGCATACGCTAAATGCAACCGGGAGTCCTCCAAAAGTGAGCTAGTTTTACTTTATTGTCTTGTTTTGTTTATTTGCTCGAGGACTAGCAAATTCTAAGTTTGGGGATGTTAATGTGGCGTGAAAATGCCACATTTAGGTCACTTAACTTTGATGAGTTAGTTCTTTTCGGGTTTTTTTCTAATTATTTATGTGTTTTTATTGTTAGGTATCATATTTGGAGATAAACATGTAAATCAGAATAAAGGGAGCGAATTGTCACTATCATTTCATGTGCGCAAAACGAGAGAAAAAGATTTCAAGCAAATTAAATGACAAGAGGAGTCAATGAAGAGTCCGACGGTGAAAACGGAAGTCGAATCGGAGTTCGGACGGAGAATTATGGAAGATGGAAGCAAAAGTCGTCTCTTGAAATTAGATTTGTAGAGATCAAGTATGAAGGCACCATCCTTGTTTCTAAAGCAAAGCTTTAGTCCAAATCAAGCCCACAAAAGAAAAGAAGAAGAACAAGCTAAAGAGAAATTTATGAGCACCCTCCCTTTGGTCCAAGTCAAAATGGTCTAAGACTTAGTCAAGTATGACTAAGTCTAGGGTTGTGTATACACAAGTGAGAAAGATGGGTCAAAGGGATTCATCAACTATTCATCATCTTCTAGCTTGGAAAAGGAGGCAAGAGAGTTCTTGAGAGTTAGGGTTCTTCATCAAGAGGGTTTGAAGGAGAGAACAAGAGAGAAGGAAGAAGGAGGGCCGGCCTAGCTTAGCCGGCCGAGCGGCAGCTCGGGCTGCTCTAGAGAACTCGGGACAGGCAGCAACAACAGCTCGGACCTGCAAGGAGCAGCACGGTCTAGCACGCAGCAGCAGCTCGGGTCTAGCAGCTGCAAGCAGCAGCGTGCGCGACATGGAGCAGCAGGCTCCGGCCGGAACAGCAGCCTATGCACAATGCACGGGATGCCTCTCCAGCTGCACGAGATGCCTAAGCACGGCTCGGGTGGAATCTTCCTAGCTCGGGACGTGCACGAGATGGATGCCTTTCGCCCGGATCTAAGTTTTCATGGTCGGATTCCATGTTTTGGCCGGACTTTTCATGGTGTTCCGGCCACTTTCTTGGCCGGAAACCTTAGGGCTTTTACTCCCCATGTTCTTGGCTAGCTACCCATGTGGTTTGATTTGATTTTAGTTGAAAATTTCTAGAGATAGAAAGCTAGGGTTAGCTTTAATGGAGGTTGTGTTCTAAATGGAGAAGATGATGGTGGTCGCTATGGGGAACCCAGTATCTGCTAAGGGGAGATCGCCTGAACCTTAAAGACTCATATTTTCCTACGATCTTAGCCTCGAACCACATCGAAAAAGGGGGATTCTCTCATCATTTTCTTTCCATTTCTTATTCAATCACCATGTTTAGCTAACTTTAGCTAACTTTAGTGTGTCGATTATATGAGATGAAATGTGATGAATTCGTGATTATGTTTAATATGATTTAATGTTTTGATTATAAATTGATGTTCATTTAATTCGATTATCGTTTTGATCGTATTTTCATGTGTCTTGTCAAACACTTCACATAGTTAAGCGACTAGACAACACTTTCGTTGACTCGGGATTAACCGATTATGATGTTTATTTGACTAAGTATGATCTCCGGATATACGTAGTGCTTATAGACATCATTTTAGGAGTAGATCATCGGTTATACTTTGAACATTAGGTCGGACCATACATAGTTGTAGGTTTATCATTATCGGATTCTCGGTTCGACACCTCTCTCACTTATTTATCTCCCGACTCTTGTTGCCTCCCGACTCTTGTTTCTCCGACTCTTCTCTCGAATCTCTCTCGCCCATTTACTTTGTTGTTTAGTTTAGTTTTACTTGTTTTATTCTCTTCTTATTGCTTATGCGTTTAAAAACCTCTCATTATCTTCGTTTATTTTCTCTTTTGTCTAAATAAGGCTTTGATATCTAAACCGACGAACAAGATTATTCGATATCCAAGCTACATTCCTATCCTTGGATCGATCCCGCCTTTGCCGGATTACTACTTGATACCTCCGCTTGGGTTTGCAACCTTTCGGGTGGATCACCGAGTGGAGTGAGACCGTGTCCTCTAACACTCCCCCTCAAGTTAGAGCGGGGATGGAAGTAACGCCTAACTTGCTAATGATGTTTTTGAACGGCTCTGCTCCAAGGGGCTTTGTAAAAATGACCGCTAACTGATTGTCTGTAGAAGTGAAGCGTGTGGCAATGACGTTGTCTTTGATCTTCTCACGGACGATATGACAATCTATCTCTATGTGTTTTGTACGTTCGTGGAAGACAGGATTTTCGGCGATGTGAAGCGCTGCCCGATTGTCACAGTATACTGTCATCGGGTTCTTGTGATCTATACCAAAATCGGGTAAAAGGTATTTGAGCCACTGAAGCTCACATGTAAGAATAACAAGAGCTCGATATTCTGCCTTTGCTGATGACCTAGCAACTGTAGGTTGCTTTTTTGATTTCCAGGATAGTGGGCTTGAACCCAACATTGTGAAATATCTGGTTGTAGACCGACGAGTGGAGGGGCATCCAGCCCAGTCCGAGTCACAGTAACCTGTGATTTCGAGGGAGCTGTGTGCCGATAGGAAAATTCCTTTATCTAGGGATCCTTTTAGATATCGAAGGACCCGATGTGCTGCTTCTAAGTGAAGCGAACTGGGTGTTTGCATAAACTGACTTAGATTGTTTACTGCAAATGTGATATCTGGTAGTGTGACAGTTAAGTAAAGGAGACGACTGATGAGACGACGATAGACAAATGGGTCAGCCAAAGGCTCTCCATCAGATGGACTTAGGCGGAGTTTTTGCTCCATTAGGAAGTCAGAGGGGCGAGAAGCTGTGAGGCCCGAGTCTTTGAGAATGTCAAGAGCGTACTTGCGTTGACATAAAAATATTCCTTGTTTAGAACGGGAGACTTCTATGCCGAGAAAATATTGTGGGCGGCCTAGGTCTTTGAGAGAAAAGGTGTAGTCGAGGAATATTTTTAGGTTGGAAAATGCAATCTCATCGTTACCTGTGATGACAATGTCGTCAACGTATACTAGGACGAAAATTTGAGTAGACCGTGAATTGTAAGTGAAGAGGGAGTAATCACTTTTAGATTGAGTGAAACCTTTAGTGAGAAGGACGGATGAGAATTTTGAAAACCATTGTCGAGATGCCTGTTTAAGGCCATATAAGGATTTTTGGAGACGACAGACTTTTGACTCCCCCTCAGGTGAAAAACCGGGTGGAAGTTTCATATATACTTCCTCATTCAGGTCGCCTTGAAGGAAGGCGTTATTGACGTCAAGTTGATGAAGTGGCCAGTCCTTAATGGTCGCAATGGAAAGGAGAACTCTTACGGTGACCAATTTGGCAACCGGAGCGAATGTATCGGTGTAGTCCAATCCCTTAATCTGGAAAATTAAATTTAAAGGATGGAATATGAAGGACATCATGTAAGTAAAAGGTGTCGGAAAAGTATACTGAACCAATGTGAAGTACACGAACCCGAGTACCATCGGGAAGTCAAACATAATAATTCGGCGGAGCAACCGAGTAATTAGAGAAACGGGAGAGAGATGAACATATGTGTTTCGCGGCTCCCGAATCAATAACCCAAGGAGTAGGACCGAATGAGAGGAAGGGCTTACCCGTGAGGTTAATGTGGTGAGTCGTGGTGCCTGTAGAAGCCGTCTTAGAAGGTTGCTTGGACTGCTCCAAAAGAGCTAAAACAGATTGGTACTGTTCAACTGTAAGTGACGTCGCTATAGGCACCCCTTGTGGGTTGGAATCACCAACCGAAGCTGCCATGGGATCCGAACGAGTACGTGGTCGACTTCGTTGATTGTAATGAGGAGGAAAGCCATGGATTTGATAGCATGTTGAGATATGATGACCATGTGTTTTGCAATTGTCACAAAACGGTCGAGGACGTTTAGAACGAGATCGATCGGGTCGATCAAAACGGTTGGAGTGGTTCTCGTTTGATCCAATAGCTAGGGCAGCAGCTTCGTTCATTGTTTGCACACGATTGAGAAGGTTTTGTTGAACCTCTTCTTGCTTGACAAGTGAGTGGATTCGAAGAATCGATGGAAACAGTTCCATGAATAAAATCTGGCTACGAATAGCCGAAAACCGGTCATGAAGACCTTGAAGAAATTCCATCGCTCTATCTTGATTGGTACAATCAATCAAAGAGCGTCCATGTCCACAAATACATGGTTCAGTAGTCATCAAGGAATTGAGTTCATCTTGGAGTGTTTTAAGATTAGTGAAGTAGGTTGAAACATCACAACCCTCTTGTTTGAGATTAGAAATTGCTCTCTTAAGTTGGAACACTTTTGGAGCATTGGTTTGATGAAACCTATCATAAAGGTTCTTCCATACATCAGAAGCATTGTCATCGTAAAAAATAGAAGAACGTAAAGACGGGTCAACTGAATTGACAAGCCAACTAGATACCAAGTCATTACATCGTCCCCAAAGATGTAATTCGTTAAGATCGGTGGGTTTAGAAATTGTCCCATCAACGAATCCTAACTTATCTTTAGCTCGTAGAGCTTTGATCATTCCTCGAGACCATGAGGAGTAATTACCGCCTGTGAGGAGAGGCGTGATAACAATGGTGGTAGGAGAATCCGAGTGATGAACATCAAACGGGCCACCAGAGATATGAGTAGAAGTTTGAACTGTTTCAGAAGTTTCAGCAGAAGTCATTGTTCGTTAAAAAAAACGGCTCTGATACTATGTGAAGAGGCTTGATCCTCTTTGTTATGGTTGTGTAAACCGAGAGAGATGAACGAGAGGGAGAGGGAGAAACCGAAAGCTTGAAGAATATAGAGATTACAGATTAATGCTTTCTGTTATTGTATTTGATAACTGTTACATGGGTTGCCTATTTATAATAGTACATGAGTTGATAAATACAAAACTAACTAATGCTTATCTGATAGATACAAGATTTCCTAATATATTGAAATACAATCGGATCCACTCGGTCCATGTGGTATGGCCGAGTGGAGTGGGACCGTGTCCTCTAACAATATTCACTTAACCATTAACAAAAGAAAATCTTGCTAATGAACTACACCAACTTTTCATCACCATCCATACAGTCAAATCAAAATAACCATAAAGACTATAACTACATTCATTTTAAAGATTGTTAATTAGATAAAACTAGTACCTATTCGGCTAAAATTCGATCTCCCACATCCAATGTTGGATACATAGAAAGGGATGGTATTGATCTTGGTTCTGCCATCGACGACTGAAATAAAAACGAAACAGTAACAGCAGTAGCAATTGTCTTTGCATCATCCGACCAAAATTTCACCAATTTTGAATACCAACCTCTATTTTCAACAGATTTTACATTTGAAACTTGAGAAATTTTTCTAGG
This sequence comes from Eschscholzia californica subsp. californica, assembly GCA_002897215.1. NCBI lineage: Eukaryota > Viridiplantae > Streptophyta > Magnoliopsida > Ranunculales > Papaveraceae > Eschscholzia > Eschscholzia californica. The sequence goes on from BEHA01000612.1 coordinate 575,536, forward strand.
GTTTTCATTACCAAGATAAACAGTAAATCTACTTCCTTCATCAATCCCATTAGTAGTCAAATTCTGGAAAAACTCATTACAAGGAAACCACTTCAACCCATGAATAAATGGAAGATAATTAGATGTTTTTCCAAGAACAGAACCAGAAGAAACCCCAAAAACCCCCAAATTTAGTGATTTAGAAACATATGGAGATGAATTCATCATTGATAACAAAACCATAACTAAAGAAGGATGACATTGTTCCAATCCAATACCTGAAGAAACTGAACTGAAACTCGAAGCTCTTACCCTCGACCAATTTCTTTCCCTATTAGTAAAATCGACATGATAATTCCTTGAGGGTAATTCGATTCTGGTGTTTGATTCTGGAAAAGATATCGAGATCGTCCACAAAAGTCATGAATCGAACGAACAATTCCTGCCTTCAAAGGTCCGAGCAGACGTTCAGTAGTGGTCTCCACTCTCTCTAGATCTGATCTAGAGAGAGGAGAAGAAAAAAAATTACATTTTTAGAGAGAGAGAGGAGAGAGGAAAGAACAAAGTATTAGTGATACTCCCTGACTACAGGTACGAGCACTCAAGTAAGAAAATCTAAATCTTTATGTTTTTGTCTTTATGTTAGGGCAACTCCAATGTAGGGGCTCGGGCTCCCAAATTGGGAGCTCTTGATTTTTTTTCAACTCCAAAGTTGGGCTTCCAACAGGGGCTCCTAAATTCAATTTTTGAATTGTTGTAATTAAAATTTGGTAAAATTCAATTTTTTAATTGTTGTAATTAAAATTTGTTAAAATTTATGATGATGTGGTTAGAAGATGAGGTGGCAGAGAGAGGTGATGAGATGGAACAGAAAAAAGTGATGACTAGTTAACGGAGAGTTAATGGTAAATGAAAAAGGGGACCATCTAGGTATTTTTGCTAAAGTAGAGGGCTAGGCAGGAAACCAGTCACAAAGTTGGGGGTTATTTGGGAAATAACCCAAGTAATAATAATATTATTGTATTAGAATAATAGAATAATAGAACAATATTAGAAAATTATAATATTATTGTTATTAATCTAATTATAATGATAATAATAACTATAATTATCATTATTATTTACTCTTGTTATCTTCCTCATATCAAAATGCTTATAAGTGTCTTCCACATTTTCAAAGACATTGTCTCTTCAAAGTTCTCCAAATTTACACTAAAATGTTAATGAAATAAAAATGTGATGAAATGTCTATGATTTTGTTTTCCAACCAAATATTAAAAACATCGGAGGACTTTCGAGATGTCTCAAATGAATACATTGGGAAATTTTCCCAACAAGGAACACTGCTATTTACATTCTTGTATATTTAGATGACATCACGATCATAGGCAATGACAAGAAGAAAATTCACTTCCTTTGACAATGTCTCGAGAAACGATTTTTTCTTTAAAATCTTGGAAGACTCCAATACTTTCTAGGTCTCCTAAGGGTATTTCTTTTGTCAACGAAAGTACACTTAGGATATTTTCCGTGATTCTGACCTTCTTGGAGCAAAACAAAGTTTATTCCCTATGGATCAACACTTGAAACTGTTACCAACAGACGGTACACTTTTAGACGATTCCACTTGATTCTGTCATCTAATTGGTTGACTTCTCTATGTCACTGTAAAGAGACCTAATATCGCCTTCTAGTGAATTATTATTTAAGTCAATTTATGCGCCATACTCGTCTAACACATAACAACCAATTCATCACAGAGAGGGAGAACATGCGTATAGAGAGAAATGAGAAAGGAGAGAGAGAGAGAGAGAGAGAAAGAACAAAGTATTAGTGATACTCCCTGACTACAGGTACGAGCACTCAAGTAAGAAAATCTAAATCTTTATGTTTTTGTCTTTATGTTAGGGCAACTCCAATGTAGGGGCTCGGGCTCCCAAATTGGGAGCTCTTGATTTTTTTCAACTCCAAAGTTGGGCTTCCAACAGGGGCTCCTAAATTCAATTTTTGAATTGTTGTAATTAAAATTTGTTAAAATTCATACATAATCAGAACAACTATAATAAAACTTTAAAAAATAAATAAAACTATTCTAAATCCCATTCACCCATTCTTACATCAATTTCTTATGACTAACAACTTGTGCGGGATACATGTTTGAAGTATCTTTGTTCATCAATTCTACCCCAATTTGCATCCGCAAATTTTCTTCTTTTCGGCGTTGAACGACTATATTTTCTCTTTGCAAGTCTATATTTTTGTTTTGCACGTCTATATTTTTGTTTTACACATTTGTGGACTCTTCCAGAAGTTATCTCTAGACCATGACTCGCATTTTTCTCTTTCGAAAACTCAGTCGTTGTAGAACTTTCAACACTTTTGGCTTTATTTTACTCCTTGCTTGCTTTTCTTCTAAGTGGTGTTTGTTGGGTTGTTGATGTGACACTAAAATGTCACATTTGGAGAGCCTAACTTAGACTAATTATTCCTTTTCGAGTGTTATCAATAATATTTTATGTGTTTTTCATGTTAGGTACCTATTTTGGAGTTAGACATAAAAATCGGAATAAAGGGAACGAATTGTCACTATCATTTCATGTACCGAAAACGAGGAAAAAAGCTTTCAAACAAATCAAATTACAAGTGGAGGCAATGGCGAGTCCAACGGTGAAGACGGAAGTCAATTCCGAGTTCGGACGAGGAAGTTGTGAAAGATATAAGCCAAGGTCTTTTCTTGAAGGCACCCCCTTTTGGTTCTAATTGTAGAGGCTAGATTAAGGCACCTCCTTGGTCTTTAATCCAAACCCCAACATCTAAGCCCAAGTTTAAGAATACCCAAAGAAGAAGGAAGGTGTAGAGATTTTATGAGCAGCCACTTTTGGGCCCAAGTCAAAGTAGTCTAAAGATTTAGTCAAGTTGACTAAGTCTAGGGTTTGAATGAAGTGAGGTCACTATTCGTCTTCTTCTTCATTCATCATTGAACAACCAACCACCAAGGGGGAGACGAGAGAGAGGCTAAAGGAGTTCTAGGGTTTGAAGGGTTCAAGAGTGTGAAAGAGAGGGAAAAAGAGAGAAGAAGGAGGAGGCCGGCCAAGCGCCGGCCGGCCAACACTAGGGCCGGCCTAGTCTTGGCCAGCAGCAGCTCGGGACGAGCACAAGAAGGTGGCTGCTGCTCGGGTCTTCAAGGTAGCAGCCGAGAGGAAGCATCCAAGCACGGGTATCAACAGCTCGGGGCTAGAAGTGAGCACGAACAGCAGCACAGGAAGCTAAAGAACGGCACGAGCAGCTCGGGATTTGGCCAGGAACAGCAGCTTCTCCGATCTCGGGACGCCTTCACGGGATGCGGCTGCAGGCTCGGGACGCGTCCACGAACAGTGCACAGCTCGGGACGGCAGCAAGGGACGCGTGCAGCAGCATCTTTGGCCGGAACCTCCATGTCCTTGGCCGGATTTCTTGTCTCTTGGGTCGGATTTTCTTATGGTTTCCGGCCACCTTCTTGGTCGGAAACCGTAGGGCTTTTACTCCCCATGTCTTGATCCAGCTTCCCATGTGATTTGATTTGGTTTAGAGCTACAATTTCTAGAGAGAGAAAGCTAGGGTTTAGCTTTAATGGAGGTTGTGTTCTAAATGGAGAAGATGATGGTGGTCGCTATGGGGAACCCAAAAATTTTCTAAGGGGAGATCGGCTGCACCTTAAAGACTCATATTTTCCAACGATCTTAGCCTCGAACCACATCGAAAAAGGGGGATTCTCTCATCATTTCCTTTCCATTTCTTATTCAATCACCATGTTTAGCTAACTTTAGTGTGTCGATTATATGAGATGAAATGTGATGAATTCGTGATTATGTTTAATGTGATTTGATTTTTTGATTATAAATTGATGTTCATTTATTTCGATTATCGTTTTGATCGTATTTTCATGTGTCTTGTCAAGCACTTCACATAGTTAATAGACGAAACGAAGTATTCGATATCTATCGTAGTCTAAGTCATAATTTCATGTGTATTGTCATGCACTTCACATAGTTAGGCGACTAGACAACACTTTCAACGACTCGGGATTAACCGCTTTAGACGTTTGTTTGACTAAGTATGATCTCTGGATATACGTAGTACTTAGAGACATCTACCTTAGGAGTCGAATATTGATCGTACCTCGACACATTAGATCGACTACAAATAGTCGTAGGTTTATCATTATGGATTCCTGGACTTCGACACCTCTCTCACTTATTTGTCCCCCAACTCTTGTTGCCTCCCGACTCTTGTTCCTCCGACTCTTATCTCGAATCTCTCTCGCCCTCTTACATTGATATTTAGTTTGTTTTACTTGTTTTATTCTCTTATTGCTTATGCGTTTAAAAACCTCTCATTATCTTCGTTTATTCTCGGTTTTGTCTAAGTAAGCCTTTGATATCTAAACCGACGAATAAGACCATTCGTTATCCAAGCTGCATTCCTATCCTTGGATTGATCCCGGCTTTGCCGGATTACTACTTGATACCTCCGCTAGGTTTGCAACCTTTTCGGGTGCATCAGTTGTAGAGGGAGATCCTTCGTCTTGGTCGAAAGAAGGTTTTCTTTTGTTTGACGAAGATTGAGATAAGTTTGATGACCATTTGGGATGGTCTTTCAAAATTTTATAACAATGTTTGAACTTAAAAGTTTTGCCGCCATTGTTTTGTTTAAACAATTCACATGCAGACTTCAACTGCAAAATAAAAAATTTAAAGTTCATAATGTGTCAAAAATAAAAAATAATGTTGTAAAAAATAAAAAATGTAATATCCAGAGTAATTACCCAATCATTATCATTTTCTCCGCTTTTTGTGTTCCTTTGCAACAATGCCAAATGATCACCCTAAAACTTCGAGTGTTGCTTGTTAATATTGCTCCAACGACATTTAGGACCCTTCGGAGTTCGATTTTGGTTTGTACGTTCGTTGAACTGTTCGGCAATCTTGTTCCAAAAAGTACCTGCTTTTTTATCATTTCCAATAATCGCATCGGTGGAGATATGTAAATAAGCATTGACGAGCACAGTATCATCTACATGACTATAACGCTTAGCGAAAACCGATGAGTTCGGCTTTTCATTAAAATCAAAAGTTTCGATAAATCAACTTCCGGACAATTATTTAACATATCTAAAAAGCTGCCGTTATTATGTTCGGGGTTTGGACTAGCCATTGAAGAGAGAAGTAGAGAGATACTTAAGAGACAAAGAGAGAGATAAGTGATGGAGAAGAGAGAAATAGAAAGAAGATAGATTGAGATAGAGAGAGTGTCGGGAGTCCCCAACGGTAGTAATTTTGGGCTAGGAACTTGGGAGGGTGAGGCTCCCAACCCAACCCAGGGTGAGGGATCCACCCCAATACTACTGTCGGGAGTCCCCAACGGTAGTAATTTTGGGCTAGGAACTCGGGAGGGTGAGGCTCCCAGCCCAACCCAGGGCTCCCGGGTTGGAACTCGTCTGGGCTGGGAGTTGGGAGTTAGGAAGGTCAAAAAACAAAGGGACTTGCTGGCATGCAACTTAAATTATTCTTGGTGGATCAGAGTAATCCACTTGCATCTGAATTTGTTCAGCTAATGGGTGTACTATGTGATGCAGGCGCATAGGCGTGTGGGCCCACGTCCACGCGTGCCCACACCCTATTAAGTCATAATAGTAGTTTATTTAGTAGAAGAGAAGTTACTTTAATTTGATATTTCTTTATTTTAAAGTTTATATGTTTGAGTAGTTTATTATTTTAGGAATCCTAGTTTGAGTCTATCTAGGAAGGTTTATTATCTTATAAAAGGGGATCTAGTCTATGTTATTATTCACCTTGAAGAGAAAATCAATTGAAGTTAATAAGAATTTAAGTTTAGTTTATCGTTTTCTTTAATTGTTCTTAGTTTATTTAATTGTTCTTTAATTACTCCGATGCGTCTACATCAAGTGGTATCTAGAGCCATTTTTTTTAACCAATCACAATGGTTAATTCTACCGTTCCTACTCCAACAATCAAAGAGAAGACACCAACTTTTGCCTCCGAATGGGATAACATCAACAAGAAGTTATCCTCGGTTACAAATTTGGAAGAAGCTTTCGAAAATTACAAGAAGGAAACCATGGAAAAATTCGACAATTACAAGAAGGAAACCATGGAAAAATTCGACAATCACAAGAAGGAAACCATGGAAAAATTCGATCAAGTCAACGATTCAATCATGAAGCTATCCAAACAACTCGAAGGCATATGTAAGTCTCCCTCTTCTACCACTACTCCTTCTTCTCCTACTTACATTCCAGCTTCATTATCAATTCCAACCACAACACCAACTTCAAATTCCATACTTGGTCAACCTAACATCAACCCTACATCACCACTATCACCGGTTTTCCCACTCATAAACCCCACAACACCACCTTTCTCTTTCCACGATCAACTAACATCAAACAAACCCAATTCATTCTCCCATTATTCCACTACTAACCCAAATACCACCAACACAACCGTTGGCATTACCACACCAATCCCAAAACCCATATTCGGTCATAACCCTACCACCACCGAACCACAACAACCTTTCGTAACCAACACCACATCCACCACAATACCATTATTCGGCCATACTATTTCCCACCCTTGTCCCGTGACACCACCATCTCACATCACCTTCTCCACCACCACACTACCCTCAACAGGTACAAACCAACAAAATAGCCGACTAACAATACACATTACTTCACCCCCTTATACAACTTCAACTACACCACCAATCATCATTGAAAAACCTCACTCACCACCCAACTACAACTCCCTTATTTTTCCATGATTCAGGTAACCCAAACCTAGGCAGCCACATACCACAAATCAACCATCAATTCCACAACCCACATTCAGCCATACCCGAAATCCCTTATACTCGTCCATTTGAAATCACACGAACCCGCGAACACGAATCATCACGACCACCCGAGTATCCACTTCACCGAACCCCATACCAACAGGAACCCACCAGTTCTTACCCACTCACAACACCATACACACATCACACGAGCAACCCTACAATCAACACACCTTTCAATACCATATGTAACCCACCACCTCATGCCGTCTTTTCCAAACAGACCCTAACACATAATTCAGCACAACCCAACCAAACCCGAACTCCACCTACTATCCCAAACCCAAACCGTCAACCACCTTCAGGATATCCAATTCCTTTTTCGACCCCACTATTCCATGATGATGTCGTTTATGGTACTGGTTCTTCTTCATCTTCTTCCTATCGTATTCGTATGGAAGTGCCTACTTATGATGGTTCGAATCATATAATTTTTCCGAATCAATTTTGTGCCACATCGCCGCTTTCTCTATCAAATCTCTTCTTACAAAATTTTCTTCAAACAATTAAGAAAAAAAGGATCAATTTCCCAATTCTTACAATGAACCTATACTCAATGGTCAAAGATCACATACCAATTGAACAACTTCCATCTAGGTTTCACATATCAATTGAAGAAAACAAACAGTGGGCTCCAGGTATTGATCACGTTAGAGTTCATAAACTTCATGAAGATGAACGTGGAAAAGTCAATTTTGCGTGGCATATCTACACTACATGGATCCATATCGATCACTTAGTTAGCGATGGTTATGCTTATACTTTGGCTATTGATGAAGTATTTTGGAAATTTGTTACAATTACTCTTACTTCACACTTGCTCATAGTACTTCACACTTTCTTGAAGATTAAGTGGTTGAGCCTACCGTGGGAAGATGGCGAGATGAACATTATTTATTCACTAAGGTTAATTTTGCGAGAATCATTGGGATATGAGTTTGGGTACGAGGTTGACGATTACTTGCACATTAGTATCCTTCCATTCCAGTGCAAACTTCGTTCGAAGTGGGAATTACGGATCGCCATGACAAGGTTCATCGTCTGCGGGTGCATCAACTTGTTTTCTTCATCGAAATCGGTTCGGGACGAACCTTCTGGGGAACAGGGTGCTGATGCAGGCGCATAGGCGTGTGGGCCCACGTCCACGCGTGCCCACACCCTATTAAGTCATAATAGTAGTTTATTTAGTAGAAGAGAAGTTACTTTAATTTGATATTTCTTTATTTTAAAGTTTCTATGTTTGAGTAGTTTATTATTTTAGGAATCCTAGTTTGAGTCTATCTAGGAAGGTTTATTATCTTATAAAAGGGGATCTAGTCTATGTTATTATTCACCTTGAAGAGAAAATCAATTGAAGTTAATAAGAATTTAAGTTTAGTTTATCGTTTTCTTTAATTGTTCTTAGTTTATTTAATTGTTCTTTAATTACTCCGCTGCGTCTACATCACTATGGTAGATGTAAACTAGATTTGGTTTTGGTCAATTTTGCGCACCTAAAATATACAAATGTTAAAATTTATGATTTTGCATGCTTTAATTCAATTCTCAATAATTAGAAAGTTTATATGAAAATTTCATGTGAAGGTTTTGCATAATTTCGTTTACACACTTCGAATTTCAAAAATAAATATTGTTAGATGCTTCTCACAAACAATCTACAAATACCGTACTATCAACAAATTGTTTTGCACTGCAGAATCTCGAGTAGAGTCACGAAAGAGAAACTAGGGTCCAATAGTATAAAATAGAACATATTATAACAAGAGAAAATCGATCGCTCGAAGGTCTCTCTTTGTAGTAAATACTAACAGCAATATGATAACAAATAAGACTTTCTGTCATTCGAAAGTAAAATGTTAGTGAGGAAATGCCATTCTTTCAAGTTCCATGGCTCTCAAAAGTGAGATAAGATCTCCTCCAACAATATCATTTCTAGCTCCATTCTCATTGTTGTAATTATTGTTGATATTGTTCGTCTCGCTGATAGCCGATCTACATATCGGGCATCGACCGTGACTCTTTGCCCAAGGTACTATACAGTCTTCATGAAACATGTGATTACAAGGAGTAATTATCACTTCAAGATGTGGAACAAAATCTTCTAAACATATAACACAACCTTTAACATCTTCATCACTCATTTCTTCCTCTTTGTTCAAAATTCCATTAACATTGTCCCTATAATAAAGGCACCATTTTTTCTTGGTTTTTGGTGGTGGAGGATTGTATATTGTTTTCCTCAAGTTCTTTAACGCAAAAGTTTGGTCTTCTTGATGCAAATTAGATCTATCTTCTTGTAGTGGGAGTTGGGTTGGCCATGGATTCGTCTCCATTGTCGGAGTTAGATCTTGTATGAACTGTCTAAGCCTTGGGTTGACCATGTATGGCATCTCGCCTCTAGGCAGAACAAGAATTCGCCCCGGAAGTATGGTTCCACTTGGAAACTGAAATACAACTCTGTGATTTAGTATTGTTTAAACTGAGTTCAATTATAAATCAAAGAGGTTAAACAGCCTGGTAGGATCTATATTTTGCTTCTAGGTTAGCGAGAAGGGGATAATTACAGTCAGGGCCAAAAACTTGATGTGAAATTTAACTAACCCAAAATAATAGACAAACCAGCAAATACTTTTTTATTTAATTGTTGATCTAAAGTTACCTATTCATTTGGAAGAAAAAAACAATAGATTTTGTGTAAGTTTCAAATATAATAGAAGAAAAATCAAGATCATGTAAAAGACCAGACTTTTATTTGCTAGAACTATGAGCAAGCACAAATCATTCCTTTCTGTCAAATTAAGACTTTAGCCTGCTAACTCTTTCATCATCTTTCAATGCAAAAAAAATCTATCCTCTTTCATAACCCGATAATCTCATCTTCAATTCATTCAATACAAATGATTTTAACACCAAACCATTAACGAGTCTGAAATCAGGAAACCTTATACTTACGATTGGTCCATATGAGAATTCTCGGGGTGCTCGGTATAGCCTGTTATTGTTTACAACACTTCCCATAGAAGTACTTCCCGGGCTCCAGTTTCTAGACCTGTTGTTGTTGTTGGCGCCATAGGAGCTGCTCATTTCACCTTCTCTGTGAAGATGACCAGCACTGGCAAGAACGGGCAATCTGCTGCAATGGAATGAGCAATGGCTTTCTGATAAAGCCTCTGCCTTTACTTTTTCCTGAGTTAAGATAAGCTATACTTTTATTCTTTCTTCTCAACCATAAAGAAGATATTCTGGATGCTCTTTGTTCGCCACGCAAAGAAAACAACAGAGAAAGTTAACTTCAACTGGCACAGCAATCCAGATAAGGAATTCAGCCCTAGAAGTCAGAACTTGCACAATAGAAAAGCAGATAGGAATCCATTTGATTGTATTTTAAGCATCTAGCAGATAAGAGAAGCTATGTAAAATAAGGTGGTGATGGTATATATTCCTTCAAATGAGATATCTAAACTCCACGAATGTCATACATGAATATCAGATCTTAGTCACTACAGAATTTATGCATTTTTTGTAATTGACAATTTTGGTGTTTTTTTCTCATTGTTTGAAAGGCATAAATTCTGTACAAAAGATGGTAAAAGTTTTCATTCCAAAGAATTACAGAATTCAACCTTAGTGCACCAGGCACAATTGAAATTACATTAGAAACAAGTTACCTTTCACTAGGTATAACATCTACTGATAATTTGACCATACTTTTCTGAATCTATTGCGGAAATTTTTTTCGTCAAACCCTTTTGAAGAACGAAAGAATGTTGCCCTGTTTAGTGTCCTTCACAGCACCACCTTTTCCTGCTTTTTTGGCTCCGGTTTTGCTCACTGGATTAGATGGAGCACTGCTTCCTAGTGCAGGAGACTTTTTAGCTGCTGAAGGCCTGAAATTATAAAACAAAAAAGTTGGGCTATAGTCAATCACCTAATAAGACCAACCACAAATAACAGACATGAAGATTTTTTCTGTTTCAGAGATTAAACAAAAAGAATCGAAATTCAAGTAACATGGATACCTTTCCAATGTAAGTGAAATTTTGCATGCACTAATGTTTATGCTTGCACAATACCGAGTTAACTTAAAATGCCACTCTAGGTTATTGTCATTAATGCATATTTAACACTGGTTGATCGAAATATACAGAAACAGACCTAAGAGCTAAAACTAGAAAATATATACATATATGTGTGTGTGTGTGTGTGTGTGTGTGTGTGCGCGCGCACCAAATAGATAAACGGGAAAATGGTGGAGGCACGTGTGAGTTTCTAGGAAAATTTTCGCAAGAAACAAAATTGAGTTGCCAAGAACAATTGGAACAAAATTGCAACGAGCAGTAAGATTGTGGGGTATGACAGCATAGAAAATATAATTCACTTAAACCTACTATAGAATCATGAGTGCCAAAAAAGTTGATATCAGTATCTGGTACTGAATCACCATTCATGCATCGGATGCAATAGTTATCAACTTAATCATCAGTGCTGCAATTGTCCTCGATGTCTAGATGTCATGAAACCAATTGGATAGCAAGTTTCAACCACTAGAAGTATCTTCCCTATAATCAGTCAGATCCTAGATAGCCAAACTACTAGGTGTTATAGGGCAATTATACAATCATATGTGATTTTATCATAACCTGTTTTCTGCAGGAACCGTGGTTGTCCTCTTAACATCTGACTTGCTCTCTGCCTCAGTGGTTCTGCTCTTGCCATTGCTATTGCCTTCCGCCTCTTCTCCCTCCCAAACAACCTCAGTCACTGACAAACAGAGAGTGTTAGTTATATACCAAATACTACTTTCAGATGTTAGGCAATTGTCAAACAATATAAATACCGAGAATATGGTCAATCCGTCAATCAGAAAACCCCAGGCTGCCAAAGATAACAGTAAGAATTCTATACTATGCTCAACTTTCTTCAAAAAATTTCACAATGTCAATCTCTAAGTACAATACATCCAAAGGAACACATGATTAGCAATGAAAACATGTTTTCCATCATTAATCAGGTTGCTCTGCAAAAGAGGTAAATCTTCGAAGTACTTTGTCGAGTCACACCATGCAATATAAAACAGATCTCATGGTCTAGAATGAGGTAAGACATTCAACTAGAAGATATCTCTTACCTTCTCTTCCACGCTCATCGATTCGTGTCTTAAGAACTTTTCTCCTTTTGGGTGAATTTAAAGCAGCATCTGTTGGTTTAACCTTGTCTGCAACATCTACAGCAATAAGATTCTCAGTCTTCTTTGACATAGAAATTCCACTTGGATTATCCTTGCTGCCTATTATCGAGGCATTGGTTGGAGGCACGATTTTCTCTCTTTCAGTTGCTTTTTCGTGCTTGATCTTCCGATTCTCTTCATTCCTCTCTTCAAAATTCAAGCAGCTTTTCTCAAGAACGACATCTTTAGAACTCTTGCTAGAACCTGCATCTGAATGCTTTTTGGGAGGATCTGGAGAGGATAGACTGACAACATTTTCATAATCATCCTCTTCATCTGAGAGCTCCATGACAACTCGCCTCTTTCTAGTGCCTTTCCCATTAGCAGCTCTCTTATGGTTGATATTTTGATCGTCATCATCATCATCACTTCTTGAAGCATCAATTGCTTCTTTTGCACATATCTGAGCGTCTGCATTAACTAAATTATTTAAAGAAACAAAAGAATCAGCAATATAGATTGAATTAACATTGAGGAACCCTAAAGCATAACCATTTAATCATATACATGCTAAAAGAAAAGAACCGAACTTCTATTACAAAGTTAGTTTTGCAGAAAAGATATCAGTGTGACTACAATGTAGAGATAATGTTTGTTCCTCAACCCACCAATTGTGATTGGACCGAGTTCCATATTTGGGGGGCTGCTAGGTTTTGGCTTTGCAGATGTGCGACCCCACAAAGTGGCCAGTGATCCTCCAGTTCCTGAAGAGCTTTTCTCATTCTGAACTTTCTTTTTATTTGTAGAGAGCGATGTGGTTTTTTCTTTGTGACTATTACCACTGGTAACATCTACTGTAACCACAGCTGGAGACTGTCCAGTTTTAGGGCCATCTTGCTGTACTTTTGGAGCCATTGAAGCTGGAGTTGAATTAACCTTTTGAATTGGAATATTCGTCCTTGATGGTATTGCAACTGTTGCAGTCCTTGCAAGTGGGGGAGCAACCGATAACCCATTGGTCTTGCGCTTCACATAGGCGTTCAATACACCACAGAACCTAAAAAAGAGATGGGAGCAACTTCATTAAATAGGAGACAATAATCGATGTCATACTTGAATGGGAGGAGTCTCAATTATATGATCATATGATACTACAAAATTTTAAACAATGAATAGAGGAAACACTTGAATGATCTAATGCTTAGACCGTAGAGTGTATTTGAATATCCAGTAAACTGTAAAGATAAGAGAAACAAAATGAGCGAGAAAAATGTGATTTCTTGGGCTATTTAAATGTCCAAACATGTAAGCAAACTCCATATTTCACTCCTTCGTGAGAAGGAAATTGCCAACACGCCTATACAACACCCAATGGACAAGTTAAGTCGTTTAAGAGTTCTTTGTTTAATTAAGGTTAGAAACAAAACCTAAAATGTCGGTGAGATATGACTTGAAAGATTAAAAAAAACAGAGATGAAACCTGTTGTCTCTTAAGCAATTGTCTACAGTAAAGGGCTGATTAAAGAGCTCTTCTGCCTGCACGAATTCCGCATTCCATAGAGCTGCAGAGTCTTTTGGTATACATGCTTGCACACTATAGACCTGAACTGAATAATTGTCTCCAAATTCCTTCTTGGCATCTGTATTGAAATAGGAGAAAAGATTACTTTCTTGTGGTACCCCTGTTTTGTGGACAATCATCGTTATAATACCTGAAAAGGTAGAGAATGGAATACACAGAGAAGGCCAGAATGCTTCTACAATGTCAAGTTATTACTATATCAATCTCAAAAAAGCTCTAAAATTGTCTTCCGGTCAGGAAATCTTTAAGGTCATCAAATCTTTCAGCCAAAGTTATACAAAATAAATTGCTTCTGGAGACAACATAAAACAAAGATTATATATATCAGAGACTCTGACCAGCAAGTTTGGTTCCAGAAACAAGCTTTATATGGTAGACTGGAGGATCACTCTTTAACCACCCAGACAATGTATAAATGACTTCTAAACCACTTCCATGTTTTTCTGCAAACTCCTGAAGCAACCTGAAAGGAACAAGTCGCATAAGAAACAAATGTACATATATAAATCATATATGATGACGATAATGATTGCAGACATTACCTCTTTGCATCATTTGATGATACTGAAAAATTCCGACTAAGCCACTTGTAAGAGACCTGACCATGCAAGTCATATTACTCAGAGGTTAATGCTATCAGTTAAACACATAAAATTTTCCTCACATCTACTACAATCAACTGCGTGATGAAAATCAATGTTAACATTCATAATAGACTGAGAACTTTCAAAGTGTTGAAACATACAACTTGAAGTCTAATTTTTTTGGTAGAATCCAGCACCGGATTAAAAAGTGGAGTTATAAATACCCAACCGTTAGCTAAATCATCTTATATTTGTGTCTAGACTACGGACCCATATCTTTAAGAGAACAACAAGTAACTAACAGTTATGCTAATGGGAATGATGCAAAAAAAAAGGTGTTCTTTATTACTATTGAAACCCTAAATATTAATCTAACAAAATCAATCACCAAAATCCATCTTTTACAAAAAGATTAAAAAGACAGGGTCTGTCTTGGGTAAGATCCATGAAAATAGTGAATATTATTCCTACCAATCCTACTTCCTTACCCTAGAGTTCTCCTCGATAAACCTAACAACCCCGATGATTCTTTAACCACAAACTTGCACAGAAATTACTTAACTAAAACGACGTAGTAAAGCTTAAATAAAACAAAAATAATCTAAAATTACACAATAATAGATCAAAACTGAAAACCCTAGCACCGAAGAAGATATGAACGAGTAAAAAAAAGGGAAGAATTTTGTATACCACTTGAAGCTTATCAGAAACAAGAGCTTTGACATCGCCCAGAATATCTAGGGTTTCTTCTGCCACCATTTTAGTTAGTAAGTAAACCTTGCTGGATCTTCGATGCGGACTACGGTCAATCGACGAATAAAATCACCCGCCTAAATGAGAGTGTGATTACATTTCCCGCCTTTTTCTGCCGATGTCAGGATTTTATACATGTATATTCTATTCTACCCTAGAAGTTTGCAGAAGGTCACTATCCTTCATCATCCACCGTTCGTGTAATCATTCGTGATCTTATATGAACCGTAGATTCGTAAGTAATTTAATTTTTCTCCCAACACGTTGGGTCATCCACGTTTGTTTTCGGAGCATGTAAACTTTGGTCTATCCAAAGATGGGGCAACTAGCACTAAAATTAAGATCTCTATGTTCACCCCTAATTTTAATTGGTTTTTTTTGTATATTGTCAGGAAATTATATTTTTTTTAGTTAAAAATTCACTTGATCAAATACTGCCCCTTAATCTTTATCACCTCCACTACAACAACTTTCCAGCACTTTATGTCGTAAAAGGCGACGCTTAAGTGAGCTTGAGCGCCAGGTTGAGAGAAGAGTCGTTTTATTTTGAGGCGAGAAACCCAGATTTCCCCTGGTGGCGCCTTCAGACGCTTAGGCGAGCGCCTTTAGGCGCCCCAGGGGAAGCGAGAGGCGGCCCAAGTCGATTGGGTAGTGCCCTCAGCTTTTTTTTAGGGCTTTAGCCCAAATCGACAACTTCCCTCTTAACCTAATCTGTTTCTCTCTCTAACCCTCACGACCGAGACCACCATGAACGACTCTTGAAGACGAATCTTCATCTTCTTCTCCTTCTTATTTCATCAATCATCATCAATATCATCAGGTAAGTCGTTGGTTTCTAACCTGTTCATCTTCTCCCTCTTCTTGTTTCTATTTCAACAACTTTTAAACTCTTTTTTTTTTATATAATTTTCAGCAAGTATTTTTTTTACTTATTTTTAATATTGTGATGTTATTTACTAGTTACTAACTTACTATTAACTCGATTTCTTATTACTAACTTGAAAAATTTTCAGCAAATATTTTACAACAATTTTCAGCAATTGTTTTTTATTTTTTTTACTTATTCTTAACTTGTTTATTTACTCTTAACTAATTTTACTTACTATCAACTTTAGAAAATAAAATTTAGTTGTTTACTTACTTGTTTACAACAATTTCAGTAACTCTTTGTCTCTTTCATACTTTTTTTTGTTACTTCTTTGTATATTGTGCTAATATTGTGATGTGGTTATGTGAAATTGTGAATTATATGGTTTGTGTGCTTGTCAATATCATAACTCATAAGATATGTTATCTTATTTCTGATTTATGAATTATTGAATAGTGAATTAGTGATATGTCTTCTTCGGCTTCAACGGCTCGTGTGAGACCGTCGAGTGATCCCGGTTGAGAGTATGGACAACCGGTGGATGGTGACAAGAATAGAGTGCAGTGTGACTTGTGTGTAATGAGAACGAATGGAGGAATTAATAGGCAAAAACAACATCTTGCCGCCGGTTACAAAGATGTAAGAGTTTGTCCTAAGGTGCCTAAGAATGTACAAGAAGTGATACAAAAGTATATGACCGAAGGAAGGAAAAGAGAGACGAAAAGACTCGATTGAGGATGGCTCAAATTGATAGTGTCAATATTTACAAATCACCTAATGCACCTTATGAGAATGACGAAGAGTCGGAAGATCACTATATAGATTTAGATGGTACACAAGCTAGTGGTGGAAGTGGGTCTGGGAGTGGGACACTAACTAGTAGAATGGCTCCAAAACCACCTAAGGTACATGGTCAAATGGATAGTTATTTCAAACCAAACTTGAAAAAATTAGTGCAAAATCCTATTGACAATGTGCATACGAGGAGAAGAAGAGACAATGTAGCTGAGTATATTGCTGGTTTCTTTTACGATAATGGGATCGCCTTCAATGTAATCAAAAGCCTCAGTTTTGCAATAATGATTCAAGCGGTTGGACAATTTGGTCCGGGGTTAAAAATCCCTACTTACTAGGAATTGAGAGTCCCTCCTTTAGTCAAAGCAGTCAATTCCACCAAGACGTGGATAGATACATTTAGAGCCCTCTGGGTTTCATATGGGTGTACTATTAGGACGGATTGGTGGACAGATGGGAAAGGTAGATGTCTCATCAATTTTCTAGTGAATTGTCCAAAAGGAACTGTCTTTCGGAGATCACTCGATGGTTCTGAACATGTAAAGGATGCAAACTCATCTTGAAACTATTGACTGAAGTCATCGAGGAAGTAGGTCCCAAGAATGTGGTTCAAGTAAGACTTTAACCCTTCGTATTTGGACGTATATCTTAATTCTTATTTTGGATGTATATCTTAGTTCTTATTTTGACATATTTGACTTAATCACTTAATTGCAGGTTGTAACAGATAATGCATCTAATTACAAGCTTGCAGGAAAGTGGTTGATGGAAGATAAGAAGTATAATTTGTATTGGACTCCATGTGCAGCACATTGTGTGAATCTCATGTGCCAAGATGTATCAAACATCGCTACGATTCACAAAGTTGTACAAGAATGTAGGCATATTGTTGTTTTCATGTACAACCACAATCAAGTGTTGCATATGATGAGAAGGTTCACTAAGGGAAGAGAGTTGGTGAGACCTGCAGTAACTAGATTTGCTACTAGTTACTTATCGATGGATAGTATTTTTAACCAAAGAACGGGATTGAGGACAATGATGCTTTCCAAGGAATGGACTACGAGCAAATGGGTGAAAATGCAAGAAGGAAAGAGAGTAGCAAAGATAATGGGGAGGCCTGATTTCTGGAATAAGTTACATTTTTGTCTTAAAGTTATCTCACCATTAGTGGATATTATCAGGATGGTCGATCAGGAAGAAAAACCATGCATGGGTTACATTTATTTGGCTATGACTTAGTGTAGGAAGAAGTTAGATGCTCTCTGGGATGACAAAAATGATGTGGTGATTGAGGAAGTGCTTAGAATTATTGAGCATAGGTGGTCTGATCAACTACATCAACTTCTCCATGCAGCAGGATTTTATCTTAATCCTCGCATCTACTTTTGATCCATCATTGAACCCACCTATGGAAAGTAACTCGGAGATAAAAAGAGGGTTGAATGCTTGTATTAAGGCTCTGGTGCCAAATCCTGCTACTCGTTCATTGAATTTTCATCAAATTGTAGAGTAGCGTTCTGCGACTGGAGAAATGGGGGATGAGGAAGCAATTGCAAAAAGAAAAACACTAGCATCAGGTATTAAGGAATCAAATATTATTGAGAACTTTTAAATATCTTTTAAGTTTAGTATTCGATAAATTTCTTATCCGCATAATGCAGCTCAATGGTGGCTTAGTTGGGGATCAGATGTGGTAGAACTTCAGAAGTTTGCCGTAAGAGTGTTTGGGCTAACTTGTGCTGCATCTCCATGCGAAAGGAATTAGAGTGCCTTTGACCATGTAAGTGATGAATAAATATGTTCATAATTTTTCCATAAACTAAAATCATTATTTTTATAAGAGTGTTTATCTCGTGATATAACAGTTACATACAAAGAAACGAAACAAACTAGATCATCAGAAATTGAATGATCATGTGTTTGTCCAATACAACAACAAGTTGAAAGCTCGTTTCCTAGATCGAACTAGCCCTGGTGGAAGAGATTTAGATCCAATCATATTGAAGAATGCTGATCTAGATGAGTGGATTGCTCCATTTAATGCAGCGGATGAATTCGTAATTGGCACCGATATAACATATGGACTAGTTGAAGAAGCTGAGGGAAATGAAGGCGATCATGTTGGTCCGAACTGGGTTGAGATCTTATAAGAGGAGAAGAGCACCCAACAAAAGTCAAAGGCAATCGACGGAACCACAACGTCAACTTGTTGATGAAGACTCTGAATCTGAGGCGGGTCAAGATGACAATCCTGAACCTACAAAAGAGCAAGAAGGAGACAAGTCAGATGGTCCTCATTCAGGAGATGATGAAGATAATGACTTTTAGATCTTCATTAGAGTACTAGACTTAAGTTTTGAACTTTTGATGGTTGATTGTTTGTGTTTTGATGGTTGATTGCTTGTTTGAATAGTTTTGAATGTTTTGAATTATTTTTCAATGTTTTTGAATGCTTAGATGTTAAGTTTTATACCTTTAATTATGGCATTTGAGTGTTTATTTAGTTATTTTTATGTTAGGTACTTAGGTATGTATGTATTACTAAAAATATACTATTTGTTTGAGGCAAACGCCTCAGCTCGCCTAAGCTTGCTTAGGCGAGGCGATGAGTCTGTCACCTCGCCTCGCGCCCGAAACAACATATCCAGCACCACCATTCTGGCCACCACCATGCCGACCACCATTGCCACCTCTTTTCCTTCCTCTCTCCTCCTCTCTAACCCAATGTTACCCCCTCTCTCTCTTATTGGAGATCACTCTCATTATTTTTCTCGTTGTAGACATATATCTCTCTCTCGTAGTCTTTATCAATCTTTTTCGCAGTTTCTGTTTCTCCCTCTCTCTCTCTGTCTGTATATATCTCTCTAAGGAAATTACGAAATTCGTGCCCATAAAACGTTTTGTGGCATCGAAATGGTCATGGCCACAAATGTTTCGTGACCATGAAATCCTCGAGGAGGGTTTCACCCAAACCCTCCTCGATGCCAGGTTCTGACGAAGGGAATACTTCTCTTTGTCGAAACGGTGTCTGTGTGAGAGAGGGAGAGAAACAATGAGAGATAGATTGAGAAATAATGAGAGATTGAGAGAGAAACAATGAGAAATCGAGAGATATAGATAGCCATAGCAATAAAGAGAGATAATAAGAGATTGACAATAAGGAATCGAGAGAGAAACTAAGAGAAGAAGAGGGAAGGAATAAGAGAACAAGAGATAGATGATGCGAGACAGTGGGAGAGAGAGAGCAATAGGATAAAACGATAGAGAGAGAGAGAGAGATAATATAGAGAGATAGAGAGATAGAGAGTGAAAAGATGAAGATTAGGGGGCAATGTTTGATCAAGTCAATTTGTGGACTAAAAATATATGCCCTTGAGTCAATATTTATTGACTAAAAACTTTATTCCTCTCAGATTTTATTATTCCCCAAAACCGTGGCCTTTAATTTTCACTTGATTATCTTTGTCACGGCAACCACTATCCTTCAACCACCGTCACCTTTTCGGTCTCTATTCGGCCTTTTTCTCAGGTGCACTTTTGCTTGCCCTAGAATGGGCACTTCAGCTCCAACCCTCAAAGGTTATCATTGAAACCGATTCCAAGGACGTGATTAGCGCAGGTAATTGAAATCTAACTCATGCAGCTGGATGACGCGAGCTACAATTTTGAGTTGTTGGAGCTGAAAAGTTTGTTTGTACAGGTTACTTTTGCTTGGATAGCTAGAAACTCGAATAGGGTGGTTGATGTTTTAGCTTGTACAACTCGAGGAAATGATCTTTCTGTTACTTGGACATCTGTTCCAAGTTTTTTTAGCTCCTTTTATAAGGATAATACTTTTGTAAACCCTACTGTTTAGATATATGATAATATTCTAGCTTCCTATAAAAAAAAAATGAGGTTGGTGTCAGGGAAGGAAATTTGGGTGCCACATGTCGTTTAATGAAGTGGTCAGGTGATTTAATTATTTTTAAGTCTCAAATTTTAATCCCTCATAAACAAATTCCACCATACTTATAGTAAACTAATTCATCCCCCTTAGTGATCTTTTGACCCCTCAATTTAACCTTTTCTTTCCTTCCTCCTCCTATGACCAACCATGAAGAAAATATATGGCCCTCTTAATTCAATAGCGAAGAAAATTGTCGAATACGAAACGATAGCCCAACCATATCTGATCTTTTCCTATGACCTGGTAAAATCCATAATTTCTCGAAACCAAATTCTGAAAATCGAAATAAAAACTCAAAACCAAATTCTGAAAATCGTTAGGTTTGCTCGACTATCCAACTCGTCGATTCTTTGACTCGGAGATCTGGGTGTTACAAGAGGTCCAACGGATCAACCAGGCTTAAGGCAACAGGACTGCTGGACCCGCAAAGATCCGCCACCTAAGCCAAGAACTGAGAGGTCGGCAAAGATCAAGTAAAGAGCTCCAACTATGTTTCGCGTAAAACACAACCAGGTATGTCCTGGGATTCTCAAGAAGAGCATGGGGGGTCCATGTAAGCCAGGCTGATACCTTACGCCCTGAACGTGGGAAGGCAAAAGCAGGCCGCACGCTTACCGACTTAATCCCGAATCTTCCTATAGATCTCAGTTGGCTAAAGATATTAAGTGTTTAATTTACTTGGACTTCAAGAGTCTCAAAGGAGGAAACATCACTTAGAAGATCTATCAACTCGGCAGGATATTTACGAAGTATCCTTGAACATAGGAACTTCTAATTATGTTATATACGAGATAAACCAAAAGGAAATCCTAACTACGAACAACAGTCTTAATCCCGAACGGTGGATCACAACCGCCTCATCTACACCGTCTATCACATTCGGTCTAATTCGGCCTATAAAAGTACACCTCATCACTTTCACCAAGGTAAGCTCAATACGTTCTACAAGGATCACTCAATACTTAAATAGTTTAACTGCAAAGGGCAATCTGACTGTCTTGAGTGTCGGAGAGGTTTCCGAACTCTTTGCAGGTTTCCCCCCCAAGTTTCTTGGAGCAAGGAGCGGAAATCTAAGGAAGGAGAGACGGAGTATCTATCACTCGGACGATCCAGCATCAAGGTCCCGATTCCCTGAATGATAACCGAAAAACCATTTTTGACATCAACGCTTTGGATCGTTAACTTTTCAATAGTCGATCGAGGAATCTCGTTGGAGGCTATGAAATTCCTCTAATTAGATTCTTCAACAATGGGTCTTAAGGTTTCACTCAAAACCCTCCATGAGAGTTTCGACTAAGTAGTATACATTTTGTCTGAGAAAGGGATCAACCTCTTCTTTAAAGAATAGATATCCAGGGAAAAAAACTCTTCTCTTATCTGAAAGAGAGAGCGAGAGAGAGACAAAGAGAGAAACAATTTGAGTAAAAAGAAAGTACATGAGAAATAGGCACATGCGGACAAAGAGAATAAAAAATGGTAGTGTTGGTCGGAGATGGTGATGGCAGTGAAGATGATAAACATGAAGATTAGAAGTAAGCATGTTCATTTTGGGAAAAAAAAAACTATGATATCACTCGAGTCAATTGAAATCAACTACAATTGACCGCAGTCCACCTCGAATCCAAACATATATTCCCTAAAGCTCTCCCGTTAGTAAAATATTTTTGTTTCAACATCTTTTTCATGGTTGCTTACATTATTAAATTACTTTTTTTTTAGCATTGAGCCAAATCCTTTTTCTTTATCTTGTGAACTTTGCCTTTTAGGAGTTCACTCGTTTCATTATTACAAATACTCTCGATTCATTCTGTCTGTTAGAGCATTTCTAATGCGACATTCAAACAAAAATTCTTAAAATCCTTTGTTTTAAGTTTCAATTAACATTCTAGTTCCTAAGTGGAAAAATAGAGACTTCCACAATGGCTCGAATGGAGATACTTAAAATAAATTTATTTGATATACATGTCAATTCTACATTTAGTAGAAAAAAGTAGTGGGCAGTTTTATAAGTACCCCTCATAAGTGTTGTAGGTGACACTTTCCTTCACAAACTCTCCCTCAAATTTGCCTCGAGGGAGGACGCCTATAACACTTATAGGGGGAGCTTTTAAAACTTTCCAAAAGTAGTTATAAATAAGATCTCATATTGATTTATGTTTTAAAATTTGATGAGCCACCTCAGAGACACTATAAGTGCACTTTGAGTAGCGTTTTCTTAAGAGACTACATCAATGTCATCATTAAGAGTAAGCTCGAGTGTCTCATTTTAAAATCTTATGTAACACTAAATCTTGGAGTTTGAGTGTCCCATTGGAGATGCTCTTGGAGCATTTCAGTTTAACATTTAGAAAAAACTTTAAGGTTGTGGATAACAACTTGGGAAAAAGAAAAAAAATAGAGAAATATTTACTCAAGAGTAATATTTATCCCGAGAAACATTTACTCCACAAATATTTTCACATTTTCTTCAGTTTGTTGTGGTAAGGAAAAATAATTATTTTTCCGCTTTTTTCTTTTCCCATTGCTTGGTTTTCTATTTTTAAAACAAACATTTTTCATTCTCAGAGTGTATATTCACAAATTTCTAGTTTTCATATCCTAAACTATTGTTGGAGGCATTCAAGCCGCGAAGCCTTCAACATCGATGATATTGCCAAAACCATTGACAATATAATCCAATACAAATCTTATAACGGGTGATATTATAGAACTTTTCTAACAAGGTAGAAATGAGTTATACCATCTTATAACAATAATTTGCAGTCACAAAATGTAGTTGTGAGGAGGACAAAGGTCTGAACTCAAACACCAATTTGATGGATAATGACGTAATTAGGCGATTGGCAATATTGCCTCTCAAATCCAATCAACTATCTCAACATAGAAAGAAGAATGAAGACAAAAGATTTTACTTCCTTACTATTTGTAATTAGATTTAGGTTCTTTCCATACATGTAATTATAGTTCCTTATTTTAATTCCCTCTCTTATGTAAACTTCTCCATTGTAATTCTCTATATATAATTGTTCACCACATAAATAAAAATACCTTTTGAACTCTAAATTATCTTTGTGTTTCTCAATTTAACATGGTATCACGAGCATAAGGATTTTTTTTCGGGATTTATTGTTCGATCATCATCAACATTGCTTAAGGATTATATTTTACTTCTTTATTGTTCGATCATCATCAACATTGTTTTAAGGATTATATTTTCCTTCTTTATTGTTCGATCATCATCAACATTGCTTAACGATTATATTTTTCTTCTATATCATCAATCATCCCACTTTCAAAGGTCAGCTACTCACTCATTTACATTCTCCCATTAATATTTTTGGTGTTTTCTCATTCACTTTCCAATAACCAGACCAAATTTAGGTCTGATTTTTTTTTTCCCAGAACCAGTTTTGTCTATTTCAAACTCAGGTCAGACCTGGGTACGTTCTGTTCTGGTTCCTGGAAGACACCAACAGGAAATCTTTTCCTGTTCAACCAATACCCTAAGATATTTGCTTTCACTTGCTTGGCTACTAATGCCATTAACTAACTAGCAGTGCTCGAAAATCACATCTTGCACTTGCCTTTTTCTTTGTTGTGTACCAAGGTAGAGATTTTTTACCTTTGACTTTTTCATTCTTGTGTACCAGAGGAGAGATTCTTTACCTCTCTCTCTAGATTTTTTTTAATCTAGATTTTTTACCTCACACAATAGAGAGCTTGTTCTCTGGTTGACTTTCATTTTCGATATCAACAATTGTCTAGTTCACTTCAGACTTTTATTTCTGACTTCTTTTTATGGCAATGAATCTCTTGTCGACTATAATCACGACATCTATTATGTTGTTAATTTTTGTGTCAAATTTGGACACATTCTTTCTGACAATGCATCATTTGTCGACCATCACCATGACACCATCACTGTGGTTGTTACTAATCGTTCAATATTTTAGCATCCCGACAATGATTTATTTGTCGACTTTAAAAACAACAACATTATTTTTGTTATCGTTCACTCAATCAATATTTGACATTTTTTCGACAAAGATATTCTTGTCGAACATAACGAAAACATTACTTGAGTTGTCACTTCTACAACCTATTTTTGGTACTTTCTCCTTCAATATGTTTTTAACAATGCATTTTCTAACGAACAAAACTACAACATCACTTTTGGTGTCACTATTTTTCTCTCATTTTTATTTTTCTGGTTTTGACAACCACAACTTCTTTTTCACAAATACCGTGACATCCACTACGGTACATTACAATTTCATCATAAATTTTTTAAAACTTATTCTCTCGAGTTTTTCAACTAATTTTTCTCGACCCATAATTTATATTCTTTCTCCTTCATCGAGAACGATTTTTCCCGGTATAGATACTGGTGACCCTAGCCCTACGGCTACGACACTTTTCTCAGGAACTATTCTTTCCATCCACCCTACTTCGTGGATTATCGACAGTGGAGCTTCAAACCACGTTTGTTTTTCATTACAGTGTTTTAGTTCGTACGAACTTGCTCCTCCATCACTTTACGTTCAAATTCCTGATGGAAGCACCCTTCCCGTCAAACATATCGGTAAAGTAGTTTTTTCTGACTCTTTACATATAGAAAATGTTTATCATATTCCAAGTTTCAAGTTTAATTTGATTTCTGTACGACAGTTATGTAAATCTTTAAATTATCTTGCGACTTTCTCACCTTCCCACTGCGTCTTTACGGAAGTTTTGACAACCCGTCTGATTGGACAGGCTGATGAGATTGGCGACCTCTATATTTTACGTCGTACCTCTAAAGCACTTACTCTACATAAGTCGCTTGACATTTGGCACCGCCGACTAGGACATCCAAGTTTGAATCGCCTCAAACACTTATCTCAACGATTTGATTTTATTCATTTCGACTCCACGCATGACTGTACAATTTGCCTTATGGCTAAGCAATCTAAATTGCCGTTTCAGAAAAGTACAACAGTTAGTACTTTTCCTTTCCAGTTAGTTCATGCTGACATTTGGGGACCGTTTCCTGTTCCTTCGCTCACAAATAAGCGATATTTTCTCACCTTAGTTGATGACTATTCCAGATATACTTGGACATTTCTTATGCAGTCCAAGTCTGAGACTAAGAAATATTTAGAATATTTCTTCAATTTCACAATTAAACAATATCAAAAGACTATTAAGTCTGTTTCTTCTAATTCGGCAACCAACTCTACCTGCCCTATTCAGACTTTTCGTTCCGACAATGGAACTGAATTTCTCACTAAGGACTTACAGTCTTGGTTTCAGTCGAATGGTATTATCCACCAACGCAGTTGCGTTCATACTCCACAACAAAATGGGGTCGTCGAACGCAAACATAGACATTTGCTGGATGTCGCTCGTGCCCTGCGATTTCAAGCTAATCTCCCCCTCAAATTTTGGGGTGAATGTTTAAAAACGGCAACTTACTTAATTAATCAGATGCCAACTCCAACTTTATCACTTAAGTCACCTTATGAGGTTTTATATGATACTCCACCAGACTACTCGACCCTCCGTGTCTTCGGGTGTCTGTGCTTTGCTCATAATTTTAAAGCTACTACTAAATTTGATATGCGAGCTAAACCAGGAATTTTTATCGAGTACCCTTATGGAAAAAAGGGTTACACCATTTATGACCTAGAGACTAAAAATCTCTATGACTCTCGAAATGTAACTTTTTTTGAAAACAAATTTCCTTTTGAATCGGTTACTGACGTTTCATCTGACTCACACATTTTTACTCCTTTGAATATTTTGGATGACCATGTGCCTTCTCCCGACACTTTTCAGACTCCGTTGCGACACAATATTTTTCCACCTCCACCTTTAGTCGAGTCTTCTCCCTCGCCTTCGGTTGATTCCCCTCGTTTGCCTTTTATTGAGCCGACGCCTCCTATTTCAGGTAGGCCCCTGACTCCCTCTGATCCCAGCAAAGATATACCTTCATCATCTCCTGTAGAGGTGCCTATAGCTTCTTCTGATAATGCATCTTCTCCAGACTTTTCTGCTTCCGCTTCTCCTCGGCCTTTTACCACCGGTGGCACTTCATCACTCGACTCTCCCACCGAGGAATCTGATAATCCTACACGACCCATTCGTGTTAGGAATCCGCCTGCTTATTTGGCTGACTTTATTCTTTCTAGTTCAGAAACGACATCTTCGCAAACTCCTTATCCACTGGTCGACTATATAAGTTTCGACCGTTTTAGTCCTTCTCATAAGGCTTTTCTGACTTCCGTCATCACCACGGAAGAACCCAAATCTTACAAAATCGCCTCTACTTCTCCAGAATGGCGTGAGGCGATGGCTAAAGAGATTTCAGCCCTCGAGACTAATAATACTTGGTCTCTGACTTCCTTGCCACCTGGCAAGAAACCCATTGGTTGTAAGTGGGTTTACAAAATTAAATATCGTTCGGATGGATCCATCGAACGCTATAAGGCACGCCTCGTCGCCAAAGGGTATACCCAGGTTGAAGGTGTCGACTATCATGATACTTTTGCTCCAGTTGCCAAATTGGTAATTGTTCGTGTCCTCTTATCCCTTGCGTCAATCCAAGGATGGTCGTTGCATCAGTTAGATGTCAATAATGCTTTCCTCCAAGGAGACTTGGAAGAAGAAGTCTATATGACCATTCCTCCAGGTTTTAGCAACAAAGGTGACACTAGAGTTTGTCGCTTGAACAAATCATTATATGGTTTGAAACAAGCTTCTAGGCAATGGTTTGCCAAATTTTCCTCTGGTTTAAAACCCGAAGGTTTTTCTCAATCTTCGTCAGACCATTCTCTTTTTAGTTATTTTAATGGTCCGACTACTATCTATATTCTTGTCTATGTAGATGATATCATCATTACAGGCAATGACAACAAGGAAATTGACCCCCTTCGACACCGTCTCGAGCAACGATTTTCTCTTAAAAATCTCGGACGACTTCAATATTTTTTAGGCCTAGAAGTATCTAGGTCCCCTAAGGGTATTTTCCTTTGTCAACGGAAATACACTTTAGATATTATCCGTGATTCTGGACTTCTCGGTGCAAAACCGAGTTTATTTCCTATGGAACAGCATTTGAAATTGTTACCTACAGATGGCACACCGTTAGACGATCCCACTTCTTTCCGGCGTCTAATTGGTCGACTTCTCTATGTCACTGTAACGAGGCCTGATATCGTCTTTTCAGTGAATTATCTAAGTCAATTTATGCAGCATCCCCGTTCAACACATATGGATGCAGCGACTCGAGTGCTAAGATATTTAAAGGGGACCCTCGATCATGGGATCCTCCTTTCATCCTCTAGCTCTTTGACACTTTCGGGTTTTACTGACTCTGATTGGGCCAGCTGCCCCATTACACGCCGTTCCACCACCGGCTACTTCACAATGCTTGGTGCGAGTCCGTTGTCTTGGAAATCTAAGAAACAACCGACCGTCTCCCGATCATCCGCTGAGGCAGAATATCGTGCCCTTGCTTTCCTTACCGCCGAGCTCCAATGGTTGAAATACCTTTTCCAGGACCTTCGGATTTCAATTCCAGATGCTTTTCAGGTCTTCTGTGACAATAAGGCGGCTATGCATATAGCTGCCAATCCAGTTTTTCACGAACGTACGAAGCATATCGAACTCGATTGCCACTTTGTTCGTGAGAAGCTTGAAAGTGGTCTTATTCAGATCTCTCATGTTCGCACCACCGATCAGGTGGCGGATATTTTTACAAAGCCTTTGGGTTCTGACCAGTTTCACAAGTTACTTCCCAAGTTAGGCTTGACTCAGCTTTCTTCCTCCGCTCCAACTTGCGGGGGGGTAATGACGTAATTAGGCGATTGGCAATATTGCCTCTCAAATCCAATCAACTATCTCAACATAGAAAGAAGAATGAAGACAAAAGATTTTACTTCCTTACTATTTGTAATTAGATTTAGGTTCTTTCCATACATGTAATTATAGTTCCTTATTTTAATTCCCTCTCTTATGTAAACTTCTCCATTGTAATTCTCTATATATAATTGTTCACCACATAAATAAAAATACCTTTTGAACTCTAAATTATCTTTGTGTTTCTCAATTTAACAATGGATAGAGCACATGAACCAGGTGCACTTGTCCATCTACCAATACACATTGCAGGTCTAAATCTATAACTTAATTCATCCCTCATTTTTCTCTATCTTGATTTCTTTTCTCAAAAACCAGAAAAGACACCCGCTAGCGCCGTTATCACAATTCATATCCAATACTCTGCTCGTCAACAACCTCCATTTGTTTGTATTTTATCAATTCCTTCCACAAAATCTTTCACTTTTTGCAATGCATCACTACCCATAACTCAGAGAGTTCAATACATCTTTTTTTTTTCTCTCTCTCTATATATCTTTTTCTCTCAAACTTGGGATCCAAATCTCAATCAAGTTGAATAAGTAAAGATAGTTGTTTTAAGTCATGGTTGTAATCCAGATTTTTTTAGAGAAAGAAAGAGATAAAATCATGAAGATGAAGCTTCAACCACTTCGAAGATAAAAAATCATTTTTCTCTCTTCCTCTCTCTACCCTTGCTGCAGGGCCGTGCCTGAGATTTTAGAGGCCCAGTGCCAAATTCTAATAGGGGCCCTTTATACAACAATCCATAAAATTTAAATGTTCTCACATTCTTTTTGAATATAAATGTTCTTGCATGGTAAATTATGAAGAATTCCGAATTATTTAACTATAAAAAGAAGATAGATGGTAAAATTCATCTTTTATTTAGTTTTTTATTAACTTTAAATTCATATAACCATACAAACAAAATCTGATAAAATTTATAAATTAGAGATGATTTTTCGTTATTTTTCAATCCACTATCAATAGTACTTAAGAACAAAATAGAAAATCGTCTTCTTTTTTCTAGAATTTTTACAATACACACTCATTAATTGAAAAAAACCGTCAAAATAGCAAATGTTGTGTACTTTTTATTGTAAACATTATCGAATTAGCAAAGCAAAAAAACGAGAATTTATATTTACAAGGACAAATTTATTTTTGGTATTCTTTTATCATTGTTATTTGTTAGCAATTTGAAAGTCCTTTACTACTAAATTGAAGTAGGGGAAAAAAACTTAAAGATGGAGGCGAGGAGGTTTCGAACCACTGCCTACTGGTTCCTAACAGACATACTTGTCCACTGCGCTAATTTACTTACATGGAGTTATTAGTTGAAAATCTGTTTAAAGGTAAAAGTTTGCATGTAGGTAAGATAAAATTAACTCAGTAAGGCCCCATGTGGTGGGGGGGGCCCTGTGCGGGCGCACGGCCCGCACCCCCCACCACACGGCCCTGCCTTGTTGATAACCTACCTGTGTTGATTCAACAACAAAAAACCAACCTATGTGTTAGAAAGAGAAAAACAAAAGGAGTATGGAGACTGTGAGAGAGAAAACAACAGTAAAGGTAGAGAGAGAAGTATTAGTTTTGACAGGAGAGGAAAGTTTTACCCTGGTATTAGATGGGTAACAAGTTCCCCGTGATTTAGGAAAAACAGGGGAAATTAAGTCACATGACAAACTTTTTCTTTTCCCCCTAAACGGCTACCAAACACATGGAAAATATAAATTTTAGAGAAAGTTTTTCCACTTTCTCTGGGAAAAATGCGTATCAAACACACCCTAAGAGTTTTTCGTGTCAGGTCTGAGAGGTAGATTTCTAAATTGTCTCTGTTCTACTGGGTCATCTAGAGATACTCTATTGGAAAGACTTCTCTAGTGGGACACTCAAGAACAACTCTAGTACTTAATTAAATTTTGAAAATAAAGAAAATTGCATAGTTTTGTCTCTTTTCTACTTGGTCATTTAGAGATACTCTATTGGAAAGATTTTTCTAGCGGGACGATCAAGAACAACTCTGAAACTTGATTAAATTTTGAAAATAAAGTAAATTGCATTGTTTTGATAACAATTAGAAGTTTGTAAGAAGATACTTTAAATTTAGACTGCTCTCTTAAAAATCTCTATAATATATGATGTGACATCAGGTTTAAGTTCAGTTTTGCATTTGAGATGATTTTGTAAAGAAAAACTCTAAACAAATTGTACCTAGCGCTCTAAGTTTTAGGTGTCGTTTGGCAACACTAAAATAAGTTACTTTTTGACTTATTAAAGTAAAAAAGTAGAAAAGTTAATTTGGTAGTGAAATAAAATCGACTTTTTTTAAGTCGAAAATTAGCTTTTTTCTGAAGTTAATTTTTTTAACTTCTGACTTCAAGTTGAAGTCATTCTGGAGACGGAACGACCGAAATTTCGCGGGCGCAAGGGAGAGGGAAATTTGTGTTTTTGGAGGGAACAACCAAAATCACCCCAATTTATTGTGTTGAAACCCTAGGTTATTTTTTAGTGATTTCCTCTCCTCTTCTTCTTCATTACTTCAATCATCTCAAGATCTTCAAAACATTACAAGTTATTGCAGGCAAGTCTCTCTCCATTTCTCATTTTCTCTCTCTAAATCAAGTTCTGAAACTTATATTGTTTTCATTGATTAGATCTATCTCTTATTTTCCCTCTCTATATGAAGTTGTGAAAGATATTCTATTTATTTGTTAGAAATATTGCTTCTGAAATCTTTTTCCCTATTTTTGTTGTTGAGATTTTACTTATCATAATTGTTGTAGAGATTTTTCTGTTTCATGTTGTTCTTGAATCTATAATTGCTAATTATGTTGATGATGTTGGATTAAGAGATAAATTATTATGTCTTTTGTTTCTAGATCAATTTTGTGTATGTGAAAGAGGCTTGTAGTAGTAGTAGTCTAGGAAAGAGAGTAATAGTAGTAGTATTAGCAAACATGGTAGTACTAATAGTTGTAGGAAACAGGTGGTAGTGGGGAAGAGGGTGGGTAAGAGGGTGTTGGTAGTACTAGTAGTAGTAGAAAGAGGAAATAGGAGTTGTAGTAGTACAAAGAGGAAAGAAGAGTTGTAGTAGTAATAGTAGTGATAAGTAGTAGTAGTAGTAGTAGTCGAAAGAGGAAAGAAGAGTTGTAGTAGTAGTAGTCGAAAGAGGAAAGAGGAGTTGTAGTAGTAGTATAGGAGTTGTAGTAGTACAAAGAGGAAAGAGGAGTTGTAGTAGTAATAGTAGTGGTAAGTAGTAGTAGTAGTAGTAGTAGTAGTAGTAGTAGTAGTATAGTCGAAAGAGGAAAGAAGAGTTGTAGTAGTAGTAGTCGAAAGAGGAAAGAGGAGTTGTAGTAGTAGTTGTTGTTAGGAAAGAAGAAAGAGTAGTAGTAGTAGTAGTAGTAGTAGTTGTTAGGAAAGAGGAAAGAGGAGCAGTAGTAGTATAGGGTATTAGTAGTAGTAGCGGGTATTAGACGTAGTAGTTGTAAGCATAGGAAAGAAAGGGTAGGACAAGGGGGTAAAGAGGAAAGAAGAGTAGCTGTAGTCGAAAGAGGAACGCGGAAAGAGGAGTGTGGTAGTAGTAGTAGTAGTGGTTAGTAGTAGTAGTTATTGTTGTTAGGAAAGAGGAAAGGAGTTGTAGTTAGTAGTAGTAGTAGTAGTAGCAGTAGTAGAGGGTATTAGTAGTAGTAGTAGTAGCAGCAGCAGTAAGAACAGTAGTTGTAGCATGGGAAGGAAGTAGTAGTAGTTGTTAGGAAAGAGGAAAGAGGAACAGTAATAGTATAGGGTATTAGTAGTAGTAGCGGGTATTAGACGTAGTAGTAGTAGTAGTAGTAGTAGTAGTAGTAGTAGTAGTAGTAGCAAGAACAGTAGTTGTAGCATAGGAAAGAAAGGATAGGACAAAGGGATAAAGAGGAAAGAGGAGTAGTTGTTACGAAAGAGGAGTTGTAGTAGTAGTAGGAAAGAGGAGTTGTGATAGTAATAGTAGGAGACTGAGTGTCCCGCTGAAGTACACATTCCGCACTTCAACTTTTTGTGTGCAGCAGTCTTAAGAAACCATTCTATTCTAATCTAGTTCTTTTTAATAAACACTTAAACTAAAAAACTGCGACCATGCAAATCAACGAACCCTATCATTGTCTTCAACAGAAAAAAAAAGCCTTATCATTTGAATTGATATTTATACTATGGATGGATTTGTGAGGTCGTCCTAACCCAAAGTCTACCAGAAAAGGAAAAAAAACACATATTTATATAAACTGTACGACCCATGTGGGAAAAATATGGACCAAAAAAAATAAAAATGGAGCTATTGCTAGCTATCATCTCTATCATTTTGGCCAATATTAAAAACAGTATGGTGTGTTTGGTTGCAGGATTCCAAAGTGTGATCCCTACTACAAATGGGATATGCCAGGAATCCAGATTCCTTAGTTTGTTTGTTTGGCTACAAAAAATCTTAGGACCCTAGGATTTTGGACTAAATCAAAAGTTCAACTTAAAATCAAATTTTTTTTTTTCTGATGAACATATTTTTCTACAAAACAATTATTTCAAAAGTTTTTTTTTCCCAAAAAAAGTTTTTTCCGAAACTCATTTTTCCAGGAACATTGACTTTCGAAAATCATTTTTTTTTTCTTTAAATCGTGTTTTTTTCAAAACTATTTTTTCCCCTAAAACCCGATTTTCCCCCAAACCTACTTTTCCCCAAACATTGTTTTCCCGAAAACTTATTTTTTTTCTCCAAAATCATTTTTCCACGAAAATCCTTTTTTAATTTTGAAAAGAAAAGAGCCATGATTCAATGAGCTCAAGCTCATATGGGAAAATATGAGCTTGGGTTTATTGGCCGTTGATCTTCTTAGATCAAACAAGGGATAAATAGTACAGCTGTACTCTAAAAATAATAAATTAAAAAGTCACATTTGTCTATCAATTTACAAAATTGCCACCGTTCAATTCTCCCGTACTTTCACCCCACCCTTCAATTCTCCATGATCAAACCAAAGTCTTAACTACAAAATCCATTTCCCTCTCTCTCTCTCACTTGTTTGCAAGAAATGATACAGAAATTCTTTTTGAATCTAAATCTCTTCCATATTCGACTGGTCAATCTACATTCAAAGAAACCCTAAATCGCCTAAAACCTGAAATGTGGGAAATTTACTACGGACAGTATGAACCCTAAAAAGATAAGATGGAAGATAAATCATTTGAAACCCTAACTAACATCATCAGCACCACGAGCAGATTTGGAAGATCCAGTTTCTGTCTTCTTAGGCAACAAAAGATTATGAATATTAGGCATAACTCCACCATTAGCAATCATTACTGCAACAAGTAATTTACTCAATTCTTCATCATTCCTCACAGCTAATTAAATATGCCTTGAAACTATTCCTGGTTCTTATTATCTCATTCTATGTTTCTAGCCAACTCCAAACCCTTTGCAAGGTATTCAAGAACAACAACAAGATAGATTAGAGCATTGGCACCGACTTAGAGAAATCAAGCAATTCTTCCTATCGGAAATTGACCGGCTTTGCTACTTCCTGCCTTCCTCGTCATCCTTTCTTCATTTCATGACACCTTCCAACCATTTTCCAAGGTTGAAGATTGAGAAATAGAGAGAGAAACAAGAGAGATAGAAAGAGGGACATGGCTAAATAGTACATATGTACTAATTATTACAAGTGAAGATATTATCAGTATCAAATTCTTCATCTCTGTTTTTTTCTCTTGTTCTTGTTGTTCTTCATCAAAATCAAAATCAGAGTTAACAACATGGTATACTCGTTTTAAGAATGATTTGAAGTTACCCTTTCCAAAATTACAAGTTTGAATCTTAGGACCACTGCAAATAAAGCAAGGATTATAACGCCTAACCGCAAACACAATCTGTGTGGGGAATGAGTTTTCAGGAAGACTTTGGTTTGATCCAAATGGAGACAGAGAGTTGAAGGGTAGGGAGGCGAATGGGAGAAGGAGAATTGAACTGTGGCAATTTTTGTAAATTAGTAGACAAAACGTGACTTTTAATTTATTGTTTTTAGAGTACAGCTGTACTATTTAGCCCATGTTTGATCAAAGAAGATCAACGGCCAATAAGCTCAAGCTCATGTTTTCCTATATGAGCTTGAGCTCATTGAATCATTGCTCATCTCTTTCGAAAATATAAGTTTTCTAAAAAAAATACCTAAATTTTTTTTTTCCCGCAAACTTTTCTCGAAAATCGTTTTTTTTCTTTAACCGGAATTTCCTGAAAGTTGTTTTTTCATGAAAACTGTTTTCCCCCAAAAACAGTTTTTGTTCTAGGTATTCGAAATTTCTTGAAAACTTTTTGTTTCATGAAGATCGTTTTTCCCGAAAACTTTTTTCTTAGGAAAAAACGGTTTAGGGGAAAAGAAAAAAGTACGATTTTCGTGAAAAAACAGTTTTTAAAAAAGTTCAGTTATCGAAAAAACGATTTCGAGAAAAAAAATGTGTTTTCCAGAAAACGATTTTCGAAAAAAAAACCATTTCTGGAACAACTTTTGAAGAAAATGATATTTGAAAAAAATGATTTGACAAAACGAGTTTAAAAAAATCTTCAAAGAAAAATTTAAAAAGCATTTAGAAAGACTCAAACAATAACAAATTGTAAGATTTTTATTAGTTACCAAACAACCCAAAAAAATTACTTGAAATCATGAATGTGAAGAATTCATGATTTGGTCATCATCAAACACACCATGTATATATATATTTTCATGTGATATAATTAAAATGGTACCACAAAATAATAAAAATCTTAGGAACAAAATCACAACTAGAGTAACTATATATTTTTTTTTGTTGAGATACAAAAAACAAAAGGACTAGCCAAAAATAATATTGAGATTCTCCTGCAGATCTTTTTCGGATGACCAAAACCGATTACAAGCATTTCGACGCCCCCATTTAGCTATCTTATCCCCTTTGTTGTTTCCTTCTCTGGGGATGTATGAGTAAGTAACCTTGTCAAAGTTACCCGCCATTCGGTTGATAAGGAACGTTAGTTTTTCGGATTGCCATTGGATTAATGAAGCTTCATGACATAGCCACCTAATAATATTTTGATTATCACTTTCAATTTGAAGATGCCGAATGTTATTTTGATTAGCCCACTGTAAAGCTTTAAAACTGTCGAACATTCACCTTCTTCTGCGTTCTGACATCTGATCTTGAATGCTGCTGCCGTTATAAATTTAGCTTGATCATCATGCATAATACACCCTAATCCTGCTACCTCGGTAAAATTGATGAAGGATGCGTCGACATTAACTTTCACAAAAAGTGCCATAGGCGGGGTCAACGAAGTGTTTTTAGCCACTACTTGTTTGTTCCGCTTGCTCGTAGGACTGGTAATAGAACTACGTATCTTGTCTATAACTTGAATAGGATTCAACAAATTGGTTGAAAAACAATTCTCACATCTCGCTTTCCATATGAACCATAGAGTGGTTGCAAAAAGGCTTTGAATTTCATCATCTATTTCTTTCCAGCTAGTAATCCGTTCCTGTATACCCATAATCTCCTCAGATAAAATATTACAATGAAACAAAATAGCTCTAGCAAAATTACAATGTAGCAGTACATGATTCATAGTTTCGGTTTCACAACAAAATGAACGAACAAAATTATTACTAATGTACTTTCCAATTTTGTCTTTGACCAGTAAGTTGTTCGTACAACATTTCCATAAAAATAGTTTGATTCTGGGTATGGTTGGTACGTCCCAAATAAACTTTCATTCCATAGTTTCATACGAAGATCTAGATGTTCGTAGATGATAGTACATAGATTTAATTGTGAATTTACCTGATTTGGTTAAAGACCATCGTGCCGTGTCCTCCTGGTGTTCCTGTAAATTAATACTTAAAATAACATTGCATATATCTTCGTTAAAGCATTGAGTCAAAATATTCGTATTCCAATGGTTATTATTGATAAGTTGAGCCACTGTGGAAAGTTGGCTATTGTTAATATTGCTCAACGGTGGAGGATGATTAGGTATCTAATAATCATGCCAAATATTAATATTTGTGCCTTTGTTAATATCCCAGAAGACAAGATTGGACACTTTATCAAATTGTTTGGATATGGATTTCCGGAACCAGGAATGGTGACTTTTAGCCTCCTTAGGTTGATGCTCTTTCGGGTAGTATTTAGCTTTGAGAATAGAGGCCCACAAGGAGTTAGGGTTTTTTATGATTCGCCAAGCCAGCTTACTTAGAAAAGCCCGGTTGTCAAGATCGGGGGACCGGAATCCCAGACCTCCCAACTTCTTAGGGAGGCAGATGGGAGACCAGTTAATGGTGTGGATGGATTTGGATTTTCCCCACCAGAAAGCTCTTTGAAGAACTTCAATGCGAGTGCTTATACCTTTAGGAATGGCAAAACATTGCATTTGGTATCGGGGAACGGCCGCTGCGATTGTGGAGATCACGATTGAGCGGCCAGCTTGAGACAACAGAGAGGCATGCCACTTAGATAACTTATTCTGAATTTGATCCGTGAGGGAAGAAAAAACTTTTTTTTTTGTTGGCTCCAATGAAGAGATGAGTACCCAAGTATTTATCCAAGCGGAGGATTGGTGAACTTTTAAGTTCCTGATGGTCATACGTTTAAATTTTGGGTGAGTATTCTTGGAGAAGAAAATCGTAGATTTCTCAAAATTTATCATTTGACAAGAAGTCGCACAGAACATATCCAGAATGTGCGTAAGGGTGGAGATATTGACCAGAGAGTTTTGGCAAAAAATAATGCAATCATCAGCAAAAAGCAAGTGCTTGATGTTAAGATTAGTTTTGGAGATGGGGAAGCCTATAAAGGGGGAAGTCGCCTGGTTGTATTCTAGAAGGCAGCTGAGACCTTCCAAGCTAATTAGTTAAATAAGTTATTACTAATTAGCTTAAATAAGTTATTACTTAAATAAGTTATCCAAGCTAATTAGGAATGAAGGATATCTCTCTCTTTATTACTCAAAGAAGGTCATAAACACTATTCTGTAATACTATAGTAAAAGGTAATTCTCTTGGGTACACTTCACTTTATTTCTATCTTTAACAACTAAGGAACCAATAGCTATTTATAGCCAAAACAAATGGTTCCCAGGTCAGCACAAGAAGTGTGGGAACATGGGGAGAAATGACTCATGCTTTAGACACCTCATGCTCCATAACCTCATGACTCAGCCAACTATTATGCATGGGGTACACCGCATGGTGACCCTAGTTAATAGGAAACTAATATGGGCAGCCATATATCCACAACACTCCCCCTTGGATGACCATTGATGTCCATATTATAACGAAAGGAAAATTATGTAGGAACATTTGTTGCCTCGTTATAACCTTGCCAGAAAAACTCAATGAGACAAAAACTGGACGAAGGAAAAAGAGTACAACACGTAAAAGTTCACTTTACGATATTCTCTCCCTTGATGAAGATCTCTATATCTTTTGATTCTTTATATCTCGCATCCTGATCTTGTAAACCAATTTTCTGAAAATTGTGGTAGGGAGAGATTTTGTAAATAAATCTGCATAATTTTCACATGATTGTATCTTCTGAATATCAATTTCCCCATTCTTTTGTAGATGGTGTGAGAAAAATAATTTTGGCGAAATGTGTTTCGTTCTGTCACCTTTAATATATCCTTCTTTGATTTGGGCAATGCAAACCGCGTTGTTTTCATAAATATTGGTAGGTGACTTTGTAATTTCGGGGAGTTCACATGAAATTCTAATATGACTGATAATAGACCTGAGCCATACACATTCTCTGGTAGTTTCATGAAGAGCTATAATCTCTGAGTGGTTAGAAGATGTAGCAGGCATACTTTGCTTACTTGATCGCCATGAGAAAGTTGTACCACCACTAGTAAAAACATAACCTGTTTGTGAAACTCCTTTATGAGGATCAGATAGATATCCTGCGTCAGTATATCCTCTCACTTGTGAATCATCGGAGGAATTCTTCGAATAGAATAACCCCATGTCAGTAGTTCCTCGAAGATATCAGAGAATATGCTTTACTCCCATCCAATGTCGTTTTGTTGGTGCCGAACTGAATTTGGCCACTGCAACAGAAATGTCAGGTCTAGTACATTGAGCCAAATATAATAAAACACCGATTTCACTTAAATATGGTACTTCAGGACCAAGTAGTGCTTCATTATCTTCTTTAGGACGATAAGGATCTTTTATAGTATCAAGAGATCTGACAACCATTGGAGTACTAAGAGGGTATGTAGTGTCCAAGCGAAATATTTTCAAAACCTTTTCAGTATATAAATTTTGATGGACAAGAATTTCATTTTTACTTCGCTCAATTTGTAAGCCAATGCAGCATTTTGTTTTCCCAAGATCTTTCATCTCAAATTCTTTCTTCAAATATTTTGCAACTTTTGAGACATCTTCAACTGTCCCAATTAGATTTATATCATCAACGTATATTGCAATGATAGCGAATCCAGTATATGATTTATTAATGAACACACATGGACAAATAGGATTGTTTACATATCCTTCCTTGGTCAAGTATTCACTGAGACGATTGTACCACATTCGTCCTAATTGCTTTAAACCATATAAAGCTCTATTAAGTTTAAGTGAATACATGACACGTGGGTTTCCTTAAGGTAACTTGAACCCTTCAGGGACTTTCACATAAATATCATTATCTAGATTGCCATATAGATACGCAGTAACGACATCTTGTAGATGCATATCAAGTTCTTCTTGAATTGCCAGACTGATTAAATATCTAAATGTAATGGCATCCATATCAGGAGAATATGTTTCCTCATAATCTATCTCAGGTTTTTGTAGAAAACTCTGTGCCACAAGTCGTGTTTCGTAGCGAAGGATTTCGTTATTTTCATTGCGTTTT
This sequence comes from Eschscholzia californica subsp. californica, assembly GCA_002897215.1. Lineage (NCBI taxonomy): Eukaryota > Viridiplantae > Streptophyta > Magnoliopsida > Ranunculales > Papaveraceae > Eschscholzia > Eschscholzia californica. Next base: position 614,908 of record BEHA01000612.1, read on the forward strand.
CTCACAAAAACCCATTTGAACCTAACTGGATTTACATCCTTAGGTGTAGGACCACTGGTCAAAGAACACTACGCTTATTGAGTGAATCTAGTTTTGTCTGAATTGCGTCTTTCCATTTCGACCTATCAGATCTTTGTCGACATTCCTCAATAGTACGTGATTCATAATCATCATTCTCTTTTAGAATTGAGGTTGCCACCGTAAAAGAAAATACCTCATCGACAACTGTTTCATTTTGGTCCCACACTTCTTTGGAGCATTCATAATTTATAGAGATTTCTTCATTGTTATCTATTTCTGCCTCATCAAGGGTTCCACCCTCTTCAAGGGGTATTTGTTCATGAAGTGTGGGTGTATCAATAATAGTCTCTTCTAGAAAACTATTATTTTGTGATTGGTTCTTCCTCTTTTTAGGGATAATATCTTTGGAACCAATTGGTCGTCCACGTTTCTTACGTGCCTTAGACGACTCGTTTACAATAGCAAGTTCTCCCGATCCTCCAGGAATTTTAATTCGTGCACGAGCATTAGCAGCAGGTATATAAGATTCTGTTATCCTAGTTGTTCATTAAATGCATCTGGTAGTTTATTTGCAATGCCTTGCAAATGTATTATCCTCTGTACATCTAGTTCTGACTGCCTAGTGCAAGGATCTAGATGAGACAAACTTTGTGTATGCCAACACAAATCATTTTGTTTACTATCCGATGTAGACGGATTTTTCCCCCCTGATGGTGGGAAAACTGCCTCATCAAAATGACAATTAGCAAATCGTGTGGTAAAGGTATCACCTGTCATAGGTTCGAGATATCTTATAATAGATGGTGAATCAAAACCAACATATATACCCAGTCGCCGCTGAGGTCCAAATTTCGTACGTTTTGAAGGTGAAATAGGGATATGCACCGCACATACAAAAACACGTAAATGTGTAATATTTGGTTGATGACCCAAAACATGTTGTAACGGCGAATAAACATTCGCTCTTGGCCGAAGGCGGATCAAAGCTGCAACATGTAACATTGCAGATCCCCATACAGAGATAGGCAACTTAGTTTTCATCAAAATTGGTCTTGCAATTAGTTGTATATGTATTATGAATGATTCTACTAGACCATTCTGGGTATGAACATAGGCTACAGGATGCTCAACATCAATACCAATCGCCTGACAATAAGCATCAAAAGATTTTGATGTAAATTCACCTGCTCCATCAAGACGTATCTTTTTTATAGGAAAATCTGGAAAATGAGCACGTAGTCTAATAATTCGAGCTAATAACAGTGCAAGTGCATTATTACGAGTTGATAAAAGATTAACGTAAGACCATTTGGTAGATGCATCAATTAATACCATAAAATATCTAAATGGTCCACATGATGGGTGAATAGGACCACAAATATCTCCTTGGATCTACAAAAATTTAGGATATTCTATATGAACTTTTGTGAAAGATGGTTTTACAATCAATTTACCCAGAGAGCAGGATTTACAAGTAAAATCCTTACTTATCAGAAACTTATGGTTCTGTAATGGGTGTCCTTGAGAATTTTGGATTATTCTACTCATCATGGTAGATCCAGGATGTCCCAAACGATCATACCAAAGTGTCACCACACTAGGGTTGTAAAGCTTCTGGTTTACGACAATATACCATTCAATCGTTTTTATCCTTACAAGATACAATCCAGAAGAGAGAGTCGACAGTCTCTCTAAATCATGCTTCTCGCTAGAAGTATTTGAAGTATTATATAAATATTTTTAATTATTTTCATCTCTAGTCTTAATTTGGTAACCATTTTGACGAATGTCTTTAAAACTTAATAAAGTTTTCAAAGACTTTGTTGAAAACAATGCGTCATTAATGGTTATTTTTGTACCATACGGTAATATTATAGTAGCTCTACCAGAGCCCTCAATGAGACTAGATGAACCAGCGATTGTTATCGCATTAGCCTTGTATAACCTCAAGGTCTCAAAATATTTATTATTTCGAAAGATAGAGTTAGTAGTTCCGCTATCAACTGCACATATATCCTCATCATCTTTTGATATTGTCTTTCTGCAATCCATACCTTATGTACACAAAATAAGACAAGATTACAACATATTTGTATTATATGAACATGATAATATTACATTAATTATTTAAGAAACAAAATAATATGTACAAATATAACACTATTCTGGAAAAACTTTGTCAAATTCTTCATCAAGTAGTTTGTCAAATTCAGCGGAAGATAGATGATCAAAGCTACGATCGTATATATCTCTTTCAGCTGCTGGAACACAATCTTTTGGAATTTCAAGATTACCGCCGTAATCAACAAGAAATAACTCGGTTTGGGATTCAGTATGATGAATTTCCACTTCATCAACTAGAAAATCAGACACATCTAATCCAGTGTTATAGGAGGAACCGCCTATCTCCATCTGGTTCATTATTGTATTGGCCGTTGATCTCTTTAACGACGCTTGATAAAGATCTACCAGATGTTTTGCAGTTTTACAGGTCCTTTCCCAACGACCTGTCATGCCACATCTATAACATGACTTAGTTTGCATTTCAGATAGTTCATTTAATGCCCTTTTTCCTTTGTCTTGTCGACTAAATGGATGAGATCTAGTACTCGAGTTATTGTAACGTCCTCGACCACCACGACCGTAACCACGACCACGTCCACCAGAGTGGTAGCCACCATCTCAGTTATTCCAATTTTGACTATTCCCACGTCCGCGTCCTCCTGTTGGACGAGCCTCTTGATTTTTCATGATTACTTCCCTATATTGTTCCGCAACAAGTAGACAAGAAATTAAATCAAAATGAAATTGAAAATTAATATTTTTGTATTGTTCATGTAGGTTCATGTTAGATATATGAAAAGTGGAAAACGTTTTCTCTAACATCTGTTCTTCAGAAACTGGATAGCCACAATGTTCCAATTTTGTTGTGATCTTAACTAATATAGAATTATATTTAGAAACAGCTTTAAAATCCTGGAGTCGCAGGTTTATGCAGTCATTATGGGCCTTTGATAAAATAACTCTTTTTAAATGATCGTATCTTTTCTCTAAACATTTCCATAATACAAGCGGGTCTTTTGATATGAACTTTCTGATTTAAGTTCTTCACATAAATGATGGCGGATCAAAATAAGGGCCACTGAGCGTAGGCATGTAAACGGTAGCTTATCGGATCAGATATAGGCATATCCGTATCCGAATCCGATAAGCTATCCGAACCCGATAATTATCCGACGGATATTAGAGATCAATATTCGAATCCGAATCCGATAATATTAACAGATATCGGACAATATCAGATATCCGAAACTTTAACAAAATTTCAAATTTGTTCTTTAAATTTTTAATCATTAGATCTAAACAATGAATCTCAACCATACATTTTATATATTATTATGAATAAATTTAATTTTTTATTAATTTTTTATATTACTTATCGGATACGGATATTTATCGGATCGAATGTGAGTGTATCCGTATCCGATATCCGATAAGCAGATATCCGATAAGGAATATCCGAATCCGCATTCGAATCCGAAATTTCAGATATTTTTTTGAAATTTGAATACGGATGCGGATCGGATGTCGAATATTCGGATATCCATTGACAGGCTTAGCTAAGCGTCTGTAAAGAGGTTCATTATTTTCTTCGCAAATTGTCTTCTCTAGTTGTTTGGCCTCTAGATGGGCTTCGATTTCAAGCTTCCAAGTAATATAGTTTTTCCCCGGTAAGTCAAGGGCTGTAAAATCAACACTTGTTAGAGTCGACATATTGAACTTGAAAATTTACTAATTATATGCAAATTTTGACAGTCTATTTGAGTTGAAAGGATTAGTAAATTTTCAAGTTCTCTTTATTACTCAAAGAAGGTCATAAACACTATTCTGTAACACTATAGTAAAAGGTAATTCTCTTGGGTACACTTCACTTTCTTTCTATCTTATAGCCAAAACAAATGGTTCCCAGGTTAGCACAAGAGGTGGAGAACATGGGGAAAAATGACTCATGCTTTAGGCACCTCATGCTCCATAACCTCATGACTAGCCAACTATTATGCATGGGGTACACCTCATGGTGACTCTACTTAATAGGAAACTAATATGGGCAGCTAATATGGGAAGCCATATATCCACAACAACGACGCTAATTCTCCATACATTTTTTTTTCTTGTTTCACCAACACTCCGTTTCAACAATAAAAGTGGACCATCATTGATAGGCCTAAAAATAGATCTTTTCCCGCAAGTATACGGGTCAAGTTATAGTAAGTTAGTAAATTCGTGAATTGTCCCAAGGAATAGGTAGGTAACTTTATTGAAGGCGAGTTTAACCCAATAATCAAGATGTCAATAGCTAACTTAGACTAAAACACACACCCACCCCACTCATAAATTTGATGATTGATTTGCAAGAAATAAGAAAACAAATAAAACTAACTAAACTATCTAAGTGAGAGGTGATAGGATATCTAAGGTTATAAAATCTCCCGCATAATTTTACTTTATAAAACAAGCACTTAATTACTTAAATCTCTTTTGTATATACTCGGGATCCAATATAACGAAATATTTGAATTCTGGATGATGTTCTAGATAAAACAATTTTCCAATTACTAATTCTAATTGTCTTCCTTGTAGAGATTCGGGTTGCTTAGCTATTATTCATCATCTAAAAAGCATTCTCCATCTAACAACTTAACGAAAGTATGAAATATCTAATTACGAGGCATGAGTAATGGAAAGAAAATCCAATTCATATAGATAAACAATCAATAGACATTAAAGCACATCAAGGGATTAAATTAATCAAAAACAAGTATTACAAAGATCCAAAATGGGTTCATCTACAACCTTTGATTGCTAAGTTAACTATACATGGGATCTAGAGCAACATTCATTGATATTGTAAAATAAATGAAAATACTAAGAAATTAATGGAAAGAAATCACCAAGAATGTTCAAAATCCATATACTCATGTATCTCCATTTTGTCCAAGATTTGCTCCATTTGTGCTCAAGAATTTTACTCCAAGAAATCCAAGTAATAGCTATTTTATTGCCACCCAAAAGAAAAAGAAAGAGAAGGAAGAAATTAGATGTAGAAAGAAGTTGGAAAGAAGAGATGAAAGGGAATAAGATGATAGAAGAATATGGAAAGAAGAAGGAGAAGACTATTAATGGAAGAATAATGGTGATAGAGAAGAAGTAGTAGTAGTATTAATAAGAAGAGGAAGGAGTAGTAAGAAGAAGACTAGCTACTACTACTAATATTAAATGAGAGGGATTGTTCAAGTCTAGAGAGAAATGAGAGAGGTAGAGATTTATTTATAGATGGGTTGATGGCTAGGGTTTTAGGAGTTAATTGGGAGAAAATGGGAGAAAGATGGTTAAAATAGGAAGTTAGGGTTGCTTTCTACTCAAGAAATGGATCTTATTGGTTGAAAATTGAAATGGACAAAGTTGAGGGGCAAAGTGGTAATTTCCAGGGACTTAAAAGTAGAAAAGAGGGACCACATGACTAATGCCCGTTACTGCTTTAATTCGGATGATAAGGTGCAACCGGATTCATGGAGCTAACTTGCGGACGTACAGAAGCCGTCGGATGAAAGGTTTCATGGATCTGGAGGGTTGGTAACAGCACACGCGTCCGGGAGCATGGAGACTAAGTTGATACGAGCGACACAGAAGCATTAGATTGAGAAGAACGCTCAGCAACCGTCGGATCTTCAAAACGCGAAAGTGGGCGGATAAGATTAAAATGTGTGATCTGGGTGCACGGAGTTAAGATGCGTCCGAAACACGGAATCATGCTCTAAGGGCCATTTCGATGCTTAGCGGACATACAGGAATTGTATACGCCTGGCCACCGGATTGCGCCACATGTACCTTTGTATACCGCGTGCCAGAATTCTTCCCGACGGTGTATCGAAAGTTGACCAAATGTGCACCAAATGTTGACCTGACTTTGACTTCACATAATTCTCTCGTACGAACTCCGAATTGACTTTCGTTTTCTTCTATGGGCTCGTCTTGGGCTCTACTTTTCAACCATGCACTGACCTTGGCCAAATTACCAGAATGACCTTAACTCCAAATGACCAAAATACCCTTTGAATTCGTTTCTAACCGTTTTCGTACCTAACTCTGCAAAAGACACCTAATCAAGAAAATCAACCATTTTATTACAATAAAGATTCGAAACGGACTAACTTGGCTAAATCAAACGACTCAGATGAGACATTTTCATGACCCATCAATCATTACTTTGCTGCAACTAATATTTATCAGCTTTAGACTTTCTAAAATATTTGTTCTTTCTCCCATTTAACTCTTCTGACTCGTATATCAATATAGACCGGCGATTTAGGGAAATAAGAAATTTACAGGAGTAGAAAATTTTAAAGGAAAATTGTGGATTTCGACAAATTTTCAGGGGTGGAAAATTTTAAAGGGAAACAAAACACTTCTTCTTCATCTCCTACCACTACGACCACCACCACCAAATTCTTGCCACCACCACCACCAAATGCCGGTGACCACCACCACCAAATGCTGGCCACCACCACCACCAAATGCCGGCCACCACTACCACCACCAAATGCCGGCCACCACTACCACCACCATTTTCTCCTATGTTTTTCTTCTTTTCTGTCTCCATTGTCACCTCCATTTATCTTTCTTCTCTCTCTTCTTTCCCTCTCTCTTCTTTCCCTCTCTCCTCAATCCTATCTCTCTTTGATTAATCCGGCGAAGGAGAGTGATCCCTTCGTTGGAAAACTGTTTTGGATCGGCGAATGGTTCGAGGTTTATGCTGATTGGGGTTCACACTGGTTGGGGTTCCTCAAACGGTGCGGTTTCCATCCCAAATCGAATCATCAAAAATGAAGAAATAAATTAGTTTCTTTGTTCAGTTCTAGCTTTTCATTTGGTGGGATCCAATTTTATTGGAAAATTGTTTGATTTTACGGAGTAATCCTTGTCCGCCCACTATATACAGGTACAGATTGGTGTAATAATGAAGGTTATTGATTCTTGTTTGATTTTTTCTGCCCCTCCCAAAGATCTGGAAAGGTAATCATCATCACCCATTACTGATTTCCTCATTCTTAAAATCTCTTATCATTTATTTCTCTCTTTCATATTTTGTCACCATAATCTCTATTCAATCATCATTCATCAGCTAACTTTTACCATTTATTCTGATCTCTCTAGGGTTTTCGTGTATATCTAAGTTTTGTTTAATATAATCCTAGACAGAACTTGACCATAACTATCCATTTTCTGCAAAGTATTAGATTATTGAATGCCCCAAAGAATCAAGTAGCTCAATGGTAATTGGGATCAAATATGTTACTTCCGTTAGTTTGTTCTTAAAGAGAAAAATAATGAAATTTAGTATTTCTGATATCTTTTTTTTATAGATGAGTTATTACCAGAGTGGAGGAAGAAGAAGAAAGATTCCAGAAAAGATTGAAGGTTGCCGGCAATGGCCGTCTCGTGACGACCATCATCAGAATGGATAAAAAATGGGGTGGTAAAGTTGTGGATAACAAAAAGGAAAAACAAAAATATTTAGCTCGAAATTGTGTCCCTATAACAATTACAACAAAAAGGAGTCAACTAAAGTTGACCGAGTTTTTACATAGTCTTTGCACCCTGGATTTTTTTTTTATTTCACTAAATCACCGGCATCAATATAACTTGAACTAAAAGGACCCAAAATCAACCCAAAATAGGCATTTTAGAAGAGTCTGAATTACACGAGAGAAAATCAATGTCTGAACTCCGCCTCAAGTCAATTCCCACTTCGAGTGCAAATACAATGTGAGTTAAAAAAAAGATGCTACTATACACAACTCTAATTTTACTAAAGACAACTATTAGACAAAAATAACTAAATAAAGCTAATTAAAATAGTGTCCTAATATGCTAATCAACACCAAAAACAAAAATCAAATATAATCGAATTTCCCCTCTATGTTATACACAACCCTAAAAAACGATTGGACAAAAGTAACTAAATAGAACTAATTAAATATTATTGTAAATGGCTAAACCAACACCCCAAGGAAAAAAATCAAATATAACCGATTTTTTCCTCCAAAAATCTTGGGGATCAAATTTCTATTACCATAAGTAATTGTTCATAAATAAAATTTTATCGAACATTAAGCTAAAAAGTGAACCAAATATTAACAAATAGACAAAAAAAAATTATATTCCAATCAGAGCATCTCAGCCTGTAATTCGAGGTAGAACCCAATAGCCCCATTCGAATGCACAAGGTTGACAATAACGATTCCAAACTATATATAACCGTGGAACTGGAGCATTTTCTTTCAAAATTACCTTGACAACGTGATTTCTCTTTTCAGATATAGCAAGTGCAACAATTTTTGGTTGTACTGAGGCACCCCCTGTAAGCGGTATATAAGTTATATTCTACTTATTTGCGAGTACGCATAAAACACAATTGAAAGCAGTAGCAAATAAAAAACCCATATCAGGTAATGTGAACCAATTACCGTTGCCACAATGTTCTTCATAATGATTCAGTCTTATTTCAATATATCTATATCGATCACCATATATCGATCACCATCCAAATGGTCATTGAATAGATCTTCATCTTTCCTAAGTATTTCAAGCATTTTCTTACGAACAACAATCCACCCATCTTCTTTGTCCAAACATAGAAGTTCTGCACAACACCTATATCCACAATGACTGTCACCTCTAACATCCTCTAACCTTTCAATGACGTGTTCATTAACTTCTACATTGAATCCAAACAATAAGTTGTTTAACACCCATTCATCTGACACATCGTTTAATTATGAGTTTTTCATTATTTTGTTTCTCTTTGGTTAGGTTTAACTTACTGTGACATAATAATTTCTCAAATTCTTTGTCAATGTCAGAGAATAAGACTTTGTATCCATGTCAGACCGTGAGGCATTGTTCTCCATTTGCAGTGGAAGAACATCGTAATCAGGTACAATGACATCTTTTTTTGTTCTCGACATGTTTTGTTTCTTTATTTCCTTGTTGTTGGCTTCTCTAGTCTTTTGACTTCTTTTCCTTTTGTGCTTTGCATAACCACACTCAAAGTGTAATGGTTCCCGTTTGGTTGATTTTGCAGCTGCTTTTTCTGCTTTAGTTGTTGGTATCCTGTTTCGACCCTTTACTGCAACTAGTTGTGATGGTTCTTCTAGTGAAGTTTTGGTTAGTTCTGCTATTTCAATCAATCTATCCATGATTGCAGCACGTTGCTCCGCAAATGAGTTTGTCCATCTTAGGGTGATCTATTCATATATGTGAGCAAGATTGAATTCATAACTTTCAAAATCAGTCATACTCAATTTTCGCCACTACTCATCAATAACTTTGAGTGGAATTGGGCATTTCTCAGCTACATACTTGGCTAACTCATGTGCCTAAGGTAAGCCATTTGTCTTGCGAAGGATGCAGATGCACGCAATAACCTCGAACCCAGATTTCTCTGTCACATTTAGTTATTTGACAATCTTATCTAATGCATATTGGGACACTTTACTCATTAGTTTGTTGAATATAAACCGCCTTTATTGAGGAACAATTATCAGGATGTTTTTTCTTTAAATGAGTAAGTAAATTGTTTGGCTTGCACCCGCTTAATGACATTCGATGTACCAATTATATGACTTTGGTATCATATGGTTATGATGCCCGCAACTAACCTTTACTAACCACTATTTTCAGCATTACAGGTGCTCCTTAACTTAAACGGAAAGCCACATTTATTCGTACTGGATTCTCTGAGTTTTTTATTTTCTTTATCAGGTTGCAAATACATATCACTATTCTTCGTCTTTGTACATCTGTAAAGACTCCCTCTTTCACATCTAAGCTCAACCATAGACCTCTTCATATTTGGTTTTTGAGATGATTTGTAAATTACGATTATAGTTCTCATATTCAATCCAACATCACGACACCAATTAATAACTTCTTCACCGGAGTCGTATTCCTGCACGTGATGCAATAATTTAAAACTAATTAGTAAAGAACATTGTAATATGACAATAAAATTGTTGAGAAAAAAAATATAACAAGTGCAAATCATGATGCTCCCAATTAACTTTTAAGGATAAAATGGATGAAGAAGACTAACCTTATTAGTTAAAAATTCTTGTGCCATATCAATACTTATAATATTATGAGCGGCATCATAGTCTCTACTAATTTCATCCTCCGTGCCTTCTAGACTTTCAATCGGAACATCTTCATTCTACATGAAGAAGATAAAACCCAAGAAACTATCGATTTGAAATCCTAAAAACAAAATTTCATAATAATTAACTCAGGCTGTTCTAGTTCATGAGTTTTTCAACATAAATGCAGATACATCGTTTTGCATTTCAATCATCACACGGCATCCACTTGTTTTTATGGAAAACAAAAATTAACCCAATAGTCCTAGAAGCAAACTTAATTAATCACATAACATGATGCCAAATTATATTCTAGTGAGAGAAGGTAAAGATATATAGAGGGAGGTAAAAGTAGAGTTAGAGTATAGAAATCTCTGTGACTCTAGTGGAGATAAAAGAAACTATAACTTGCACAGACAAAGAAGAATGAAGAAGGAATAAAACTGAATTGAATTACTTGACTTGATTCAAAATAAATACAAAAACTGGTCTATTTATAAACCCAATATCTACCCACTAACTATGACCACTATCAACATGATCCCACTAACTTATTCATTAACCCACTAACTTATCCATTAATAAAGTAAAGAAAATAACTTCCCACTAATTTAACTCTCTAATTACTTATATAATAAAATTAATCTTCTCATTAAAATTGAGTTTATATAAAATTTAACACCCTCCCTTAAACTCAAACGGCATAACGTCTATCATAATCTTCAACTTGAAAGATGAATGGACCTTCAATGGCTTAATAAAATATTAACCATTTGTTCTTCAATTTAAAACTTGATATCAATCAGGTTTTTTATTGTACTTTCACAACTAATTTGTCTACTTGACCATCATCTGGTTTGTACTTGATTTTGAAAGACTGTTTCAACCCAATTGTCTTCTTTCCTACAGGAAGAGAATTTAACTGCCAAGTATCACACTTTTCAATTGAATGAATTTCATCATCCATAGCTGAAATCCACCCCACACTTTTTACTGCTTCTTTAAAAGTGATAGGATCGGTGTGATTACAATATGCAAAAGATACAAAACTTGCAAAATCCTCGTCAGACCCATTATTATCATGGCTTACAATGTAGTCATCAAACCTTAACGACATAACTTGAATACAAGTTGAACTGGGACATAATTCTGGATTTAAATTATCACGAATATTCAGAGAAATAGGTGTAATCTCACTACTTGATATTCTAAAGCTACTGTCTCATCATCAATATCAATTTTTATTTGATGATTTTCTTTAACAGGACAATCCCAAACTCCATCTTCATCTCTTTTAGTAGCTTGCAGAATGGATGAAGATTCAGATGAAGATTTAGATGATTATTTCTTGGAAAGTTGGCGTCCTCTGAATATTTCTTGGAAACTCTACATTCTGACTTATAATGACCTAATTTTTTGAAATGAAAACATTTGACTTTAGATTTGTCATATCTTCCAATTTTTTTGCGTTCTTTACCATGACTTTCTTCACCTATGTCGGTAGATGTTTCACCACTAGAATCACTTTTTCCAAACAAAGTCACTTTGCTTTGAAGAACTTATTCTGTAGACCATCCTATGTTCATGAGAACATAATGAACTCATCAAACCTTCAACTGACATAGTTGAGAGATAATTTCCTTCCTCAATTGCAGCGACAACATAGTCAAAACGACATGTTAATGATCTCATGATTTTCTCAATAACACGTAGATCAGTTACTGTTCACCAATAACCCGCAATTTATTAACAATCAAAAATAACTCTAGAAAAATAATCAAAAATATTTTCAGGGGTAATCGTATTAAGAGATTCAAATTCACCTCGAAAAGTCTGCAACATTACATTTTTTACCTTCTCATCACCCTTGTAGGATCTTCGCAACAAATCCCACACTTCTTAGCTGTTTCAGCTCTTGAGATTTTCTCGAAGACAATCTCATCAACAACTTGATTGAGAAAGAACAATGCCTTCTTATCCTTCTTTCTGTTCTCTCTCAAACAATCTTTTTGGACCTGAGAGAAAGAGAGCTTAATGTGCTACCCGATCAACTGGTTCTACATACCAAATTCGACAACCTCCCAAATTTCCTGGAAGCCAAATAATGCTTTCATTTGGATACATCATTGATCAAAAATTTTCCCACAAAATCGCGAAAGCTGAGGTTGGATTGACCCGTTCATTTTGCAATTCGGTTAGTAATTATAAAATATTCCTAGCTCGGATATCAAATGTTGGAAATTAAAAAATACTTTAGTTTCCGAATGATAAAAGAAACTATACCTTGCACAACCAAAGAAGAATGAAGAATGAATTAAACTGAATTGAAGTAATCTTGACTTGATTTTATTGAAAATAAATACAAAAACTGGTCTATTTACAAAATCACAATGTATCTTCTATAATCCTAACTACCATGGCCTAGTCAGGTTTTCTGTGTGGGTCAATCAATTGCTCTATGGATCGGGTGTGGCTGATCCACCTATCATATTTTATATTTAATATTTATTATTTTTCGGGTTTAATTTGTAGTAATGTTTTTTTTTTTTGAGATTCTCAATATGATGTTTGCTAGATAACACCAATAAAACAAATTTGATTTTTATTTAATAATTTAACAAATAAATAATTTTGTAGAGTTAAAATATAGTTGTACTTAGCAATTCAAGATTCAACAAAATATTTGCTAGATAAAACCAATAAACCAACTTATAGTGTTGTTTAGCAATTTAAATAAAAAAACGATTGTGTCTAACAAATAGCTTTGTGAAGCAATTATGCAGCTTCGTGAAGCATCTGTCAAAAAAAAAATGAACACTACGGGAATCCTCTGCAATACTTGATGAAGAAAAAAAATAATCAAATCTGACTTCAAAGACATCAGTAAAATTGATCGATTATAAGAACCAGAACAAGATGAAAGTAGAACCAACAGTAAATCAAACAATGATCGATTATATTTAATGACATCGATAAAAAAAATATATAAAACATATTTTCAGTTTGGGTTATTGAATCAATCGATCTGTGCTGAAACAACTTTTCCATATTAAATGGGTTGATAAAATTCAGAGTTTTCGGGTGCCATGAAGCAGTTGTTGTTGGCTCCTTCTGACCCTTAGCCTCTCCTGTTCCTAATATAAAAAATATTCTTGGTATAACTAAACAACTTAATGGAACAAAAAATGGCCCTTTCGAATCGGTAGGGTGGTTGAAGATTCTATCACAACCTTTCCCTGTGCGTATGACATTGAGAAATGTTTCCTTTGAAGAATCCATGGCAATCTGAAATTTGATTAAGAAAACAAAAGACGGAAATCAAGCTTAGTTGAGTTGTTGGAACTTTCTTAGATTTTCGTTCTAGAATAGCTTTATATCAGGGCCATAGGTTTGCACTTACAACTGTTGAGGAGGTTTCGAAACTACCTCCATCTCTTGGTTAAGTTTGTGGACATCCAACTCAAAACCAATTAGCATCGAGTGGAGACGACCTTGATATTATATGCTTGATTATAAGAGTACCCTTTTATTAGGTGGAGCAGGAAAAGAGTCAGGCTTACTACGTGTAGGTCTAGCTCAAGACAAGGTTTATATCGGTTTGTTGGACAAATTTTATCTCTAACACTTCAATGTGAAAACGAAAATAGATTATGGACTCCCTAATTAACTTCCATCTTAGGTGTTGACCATTTAGGATCATCACACCCTTGATCTCAATATTTCTTGAGCTTCAATATTCGCATATCAATGAATAGTTTGTAATGAATGGCGGGATGATCCCAGGTGATCAAGTAGGGGGTCAATTAGGGTTAAAATAGCAGTACCATTATCAGAACATAGAAGAAAAGGGGTACATTTAAAGATAAACTCACCTTGATAACATTCGGGCTCGAACAATAACAAGAAGTCTCAAGTATCATTGTCTTGATCATCCATCTCCTCAAGGATAACATATTTTGCAGGTACATTGTTGGCTGATGACCCTGTTTCCTTGTTATCCGTATTATGGCGTTCTTGTAGCTTTTGATATCTACGGAGATTATAACACAAGTAAGAAAACTCGGTTCACATACTGACATCTTTCCTTTGATGAATAACTAATGCATAATTTTGAGCAAACTTGAGGACATGGACAGAACAAGAAATCATTTTTACTGAAGAAGTTTAAGGGTCGATTACTTACTTGTACCAGTTAAATAAACTAACACCAACCATAATTATTAAAAGCCCAACTCCTTTTAACCAGGTAAATTGATCATGGAAGTAAAACACTGCTACCTGAAAATTGTTAAATATAAAAATAATATAAAGTTCAGATTCTACTATAAATCGCCATAAACTCGAAAACCTCAAAGACAAGTTGACATAGCATCCCTTGTTGAAGCAATAATTAGAAAATTCAGGACACGGGTTGATCTAGAAAAACGGAGCTATAGGTTTTGAGTAAAATATAAGAAATTTGATGTTATCCTAACCAAAAAAGGTCCCCTTTATGTCATCAGATACATGAAAAAAAAATAAAATTACGGAACAATTAACAGAAATTGGATTTATGACTGAAGATTTAATCGGTTATGGCAAAAGTTACACAAAATCAAGGCAGAGTATATACTTTAGAAAGGGGTGTAGATACAAAGCTTTAAAGAACTAAGAACTAACGTGTATAATAAGCAAGGAATGAAATTTCGGTTTCGGTGGAAATTTCGGTCGGTCCAAAAGTGGAAACGTTTCGTAGAAATATTTCGGTCAGTGTGGAAATCTTACAAATCTACAGAAATGATAGAAGTATGATGCAATTATGTATAACAAGATTATTAAACCATAATGAAGCATATATAAATGATGTTTAACATTATCTATTAGTTTAAAGGAGTATTAACAATTACACAATTACTTCCGGGAGTAAATTGAATAACTTCTTGGCTATAACACCCAAACAATAACATTCTTAATGATAATAGTTAATAGTTAACAAACTATGTTAGTTTGAGAATGTATCGTCAATTACACAGTTATATCAGGGTGTTACTAAGATAAAATCAATTTAGGTAGTTAAGTCAAGACGTAAACCATTCAAATAGATTTAAAAACCATGGAAAACATAACATAAAAATCAAGAGAGATGTAAGAGAAATGAAGATAAAAAAGACGAAGGAAGGGATATGTTTCTAGTATTAGTCTCTCCGGTTTTTTTGCTAGATTTCTACTATGTCGGTCGTAATTTCCATCATTTCTGTGGAAATTTCGATATTTCCAACAACTTCGGTGAAAATTTCGATCATGTCGGTGGAAACTATGCAGGAAATAGTTGTAAGTGTTATTTCGTGCACCTAATCTCATTTTAGGAAACGTTTCGCGAAATTTCGGTGAAATTTCGAGAAGTTTCATTCCTTGATTAATAAGTAATAAGTAGAGAAACGAAAAGATAGTTCAAGATAGCCATTAGAAAAAGGTAAGATAAACCATACCAAAATAGTGACAGCTTCCTTGACAACTCCTGCAATTGTTACTGTTACTGCACTGGTTGCCGAGACAAGAATGTATTCTGTTAAAACCTACAAATAAAAGTCCAAAGATGAATTTGAGAGAGAATAGCTATTCTGCTAAATATTGATTCAAGGTAAGTTACAGACACTGAAAAAGCAATAAGATAGCCGCATCTTTGTGACAAATCCCACAGTCCCGCTTATAGAAACAAGATAATTGGCAACCCTAAAAATAATGAGTACTTGCTTAAAAGATAACTTCAAATGGATTATATACCATAAAGAAGGCTAGGGTTCCACCAACAAGCATTAACAGCGCAGTACGAAAGACATGAAATGGATTATTAAAGTACACATTGCTTCTGAATTCATCCCATGGATCCATAACAAGCGAGAGAAAAGCAGTTGCCAAAGTCATCACTGGAGTCACATAGCTCATCAGAGTGAGTGGATTCTTTAATCCTGGAAATATCCAAATAGAAGAACCTTGTTAAATTTCTCAAAGAACCACCTCAAGACACTCTATTTGCGAGAACCGGTAAAGACACACTGATATGTATTTGTTCACATGAGGTTACAGGTGTTTATAACTTTGGGCTTCTTCTAACTGAAACCGAAAAAACAAACTAGACTGCTTACCATAGGTCTCTTTCTTCACGTCAGTACGAGGATCATTGAAGAGAAATAGAAAAGGTAATGTCAGATTCTCTATCCAAAATAAGTTAGACCAAAAAGTACAGAACATGATAAATAACGAGAGGATTAGGAAGATTAATAAGCAATCAAATAACTCCAAATAGAAAGAGTAAAATAAATCATGGATTGGAAATAGGAGGAAGATTAGTCGGACCTGCAACAGAATCTGAGTCATGGACCAGCGAAAACCAGACATGACAGCCGCAAGCATAACTAAAATGAAGCCCCAAAATTCAAACTCCGTTTCCTTTGCAACTGACACACAAATTAATATCAGTCAAGAATCATAGGGTTTAGTTATCGACAAGCTTGTGAAGTCTAAGAAAAACTTATTCAGATATGAAGTTAACATCCAACAAGTGTCACAAAAGCGATGTTTATTCAATTAATGAATTTATCCTTTTCCCAGTAATGATCAATTGCATGATTCGTAAAGCTCAACTACAACCATCTCAGATTCCTACACAAACAGAAGAAAAAATAGAGGATTCTGTTCGGCTTGTACTCAGCAATCTAAGCTTAAAGAGGTGTGCTTGTTAAAGTTTTATTCCACCGATTGAATTTGCTGCATTGAATTTAATCCAAATCCCAAACCATGTTGCCCTTCACTCCCCTGTCTTCGTATCTGCATATTGGGATTTAGGATACCTACTCGGTGCATTTATGCCACCAATAGATTATCCTATAAAATTGTGGTACACTTGCTTTTTCAAACTCTCGTCAGTAGTAAATTGTTCATATGTGTAGCGAAACATGTGGTATTCCATTTAAATTTTTGAATAAACACAAGTTCTAGTATTCGACAATGTTCAAATGAATTCAAATGATTCATTAGGTAAGACTCCGCAATCTTCACACGGTCGTACCTGTTAACAAAATTCCAACAGAGATGACCAATATGATCCCAAGAAGCCTAATGCTCGGGCTCTCCAATCTACCAAAAGAAGAAAAAGTGAAAGCGTCAAAAAGTGAAAATTGTTTGTTTGTTTGTAAATTCTAAATAGGGATGGCTCAAAAATTCTGCATCGTAGGAAGCTAAGGTACCCCAGTATCTCAAAATTATCAACAGGAAAAACTAAACACAACCTTACTTTTTGAAAACTAGATCCAGTTAGAATAGCAAATAAGCACATTCAGCCTCGTCAGTAAAGAATATAAGGGCAGTAAGTTGCAACGTAACTAGGAAATAAGCATCAGTTGATGTTGTCAAACACAGCAATCTTTTATTTTAATTAACCAAGGCATCCATATTCGCATTAATAATCATAACTGAGATAGAAGCAACTACTATGAAATTATCCGCAGAAGAAACCTCTCAGGTTCTCATATTTAACTTCATGGTATTGACATTCAATGAATAAGCATCAGACGTGCCTAAAGTGACATGCCTACCCAAAATTTCGTAGATTAGAGTAGAAACAAGTATTCTTATCTGTTTTATCTTGGTTGCTATGTGAGTCATACTAGGATTGCTGATGTAACCTAGTGGAACACCGTAATAAACATGTGTTCACATGACCATAAAGTTTTCAAGAACTCTAGCTAGTGTGAAATCTGGAAGAATCTAAAGCTAACTATTCAAGTTATAACTACTGGTGATGGCTAAAATTCAGATAAAACTTTAATATTCCTACTTGAGGTGGATATTATATTAATTATTCATCATTACTTGTTTGACTACACAATCATGCTTAACTATCTTTAAAAGGATGACTTGGCCATTCAATATAGTGTATTAGAATATTATGGAGTAATTAACTTCAGTCAGAAATACATTGTTTTGGTTCTTAAAATGGTTTAAGATCATTAAATAACTTTTAAATAATCAACAGGAAGTAATAAAGACTAGCTATATTGACATTAACATTCATACATTAGAATAATGAGGAAAAAGAGATAAATGTTAATTAGATTTTGGTTCTGATTAGGACCAATTGATGTACATTCATTAAAAATATACTAATTCTTTCACTTGTTCAAGAAAAAGATATATATATATATATATCTGAGGCGACATTCACATAGGGTTGCTAAAACATGTAATATATAACGACAAATGGAACTCACTTGAATGCGAAAGCAAAAAGAAGTAGAAATATAGGAGATGCCGATTTACACTGCAAGTAGAGAAACGCAGACCAGAAACAATAATCAATAAAATGTCATGAGCAGAACATAATCTGCTTGGGTGTTATTAGTTTAAAAAATAACAGCAAAACTCGATCAAAATTGATGGTACATAATGTAGATATATGTGGAAAATAAACCAACCATGGTTGCAAATGTGACAGATATGAAGACAAGGGAGGCATTGCTCAGGTTTATATCCAGTGCAGTTCCGAGAGCAGTGGGTACAACTGTGAAAGGGAAAGTCCATCTGTAGCATTAGTTGTCAGAGGTGTCAATATAATAAGCAACATCGATGAAAGGAAAGTTATTTCTACATGGTATTAGAGGTAGAAGTCCATGGAGGGTGTGGGTTTGTCAATCCCCGTGTTTCACTGAGGAGAAGCCTTACACTCCTCCCTCTAATAAGTCCAGCTCTTGAAATAGATCGTTTTAACATCATGCAACCACAATAGGCCTTTGATTTCGTGGGGAAGTGAGGTGGTAGCCCAAAAAACAAATGAAACAGACAAGGGTTTGCGTTTATGTAAAATGTAGCTAGTTGAACCAACAAACTAAACTGGAAGAATTAATGAAGATGATTTATTACCTCGAAAAAAGTAATCCTTCCATGACATTTTGACACTAGGCTGAAACCTTTCGGACCAAATCCAGGTAATAGATTTGGAAAGAACAGCTTGCATCCCAAAGTGAATCGTATTCATCAACATGGGAGCAGGGAATTTTCCCAACTTTTCTCCTAGCAATGTTTTGTTATAGCTATTCAAATAAAAAATATTAGGAAGCTATTAGTCCGTCTAAAGTAAAATACATAAATCAACTGAGTAAGTAGCAAAATTGTAGTTGAGTATTGAACACTCACATTGTCAAACACGTACTGAAGGTGTACCATACAAGTATAAAAAACAAGGTCTTAAGCAGGATTGCCATAGGAATAGTGCTAGGAGGAACCATTGCTGTTTTTTGCAGTCCTCTTGAACTGGATCCATCGACATCAAAATCTGAAACAGGCAACTGTGGCCTAGAGTCATCGTCAATTTCAAATGGCACATACTTCGATTCATTTCCATTTCCGTCAAAATGATTAGAGGTTTTATCCATGTCTTGACTTCCACTCACGTGCATAATTCTATGATGAGAGTTACTCGACTGCCGAGAAAACCCTTCAGATGATCTGTTTTCTATCCCGTCGATTTGAAGCAAAGGCAGTTCAAAATCAGCCTCTTCTTCTACACTTGCATCACCATTTTCGGAAGGATGGTCTAAATGAATCACACCATCCTCGTCACACCAACCCGAGAAAGAAGGCTCCCTACGAAAAATTGTTCTATCACTTTTATTTTCAATATCCTCAATATCTTCATCCTTTTCCCCCTCTAATTTACTCTGTACCATCTCCTGTTCTGCTCTAACTAAGAGCCATATTTAGTTACACCCCCAGAGGAAACAATTACCTCCAAGTTCCTTAAATCATTCAAAATCCAGAATTCAGTGATTTCTGTAACCAAAATACAATATAAAACTCTTAAATTGATCCCAAAACCAGCAAACCTCTATTCAAGTAAAAAAATCAATCTCAACCAAGATATATATTGAGCTTTATTTCAATAAGAGAAACAGATCTAAGGAAGAACTAAACCAAAAAAAAGATAGAACAATTAGATTTTATCTAGAACCAAATAAAATCTTCCACAGCTATCTAAGATTAACCTAAATGTCAAAAGATTTTCCCTGCTCTATCCAAATTTATTACAATAATCACCAAAAAACAGCTCCCAAATCCACTCATAAAATAAATAAAAAAAGACCAATTTTCTTTCCAAACCCCAAAGATCCTTTAGAATTCTGTATTGAGATCAGCCCCAATACCCCAAATCTATCAAGCTTCATTATTTCTAATGCAAAACAGTATAATAATCGATATCAAGCTGAAGAGAAAAATCAAAAGCATAAAACGGACAATTTCATACGTTGATAGATCGAATCAAAATTCAAAATGATGAATAATTGAATAGATAGAGAGGGAGAGAGCTAATCAACTCGAAAATGAAAGACATCATAGAATAACCTGAAAGTGCAGCGACTGCAGAGAGGATCTTGAGCAATCGAGAAGGACGGAATCTTTAATCTCCTTCAAGACTTAACTGGATCTTAAAATCTAGAGTTAGAAAGAATTTAGAGAGAGAGAGAGAGATCTGAGTTGTTGGTTGGAGGGGATGTATCGAAGGAGTTCGTGTGTTGTTGTTGTTGGTCTCCGTTGGTCTGTCCTGTCGGAGTAAATTGAGAAAAAAAGAAGATTTGGGTCGAGCAAATATGAATTGATTTTCTCATGGAAAAAGGAAACGTAAAATCGAATTTAGTCCTATTTACGCTAACCACCCCAAGGGTGACTCAATTTACACACACACACACACCAAAAGAAAAAGGGGATCGGGCCAAAGACCCCGTGGTTTTTGAGAATTAAAGTCTCGGTCCGCTCCAGTACATAAATAAGTTGCAGGTTCACATGTCGGTTTTCCTTACAGTAAAAAAATGAAAGTTACGAAACTGAAGTGTGATGATACATAAAATGGTCACTAGTTGACTATCGTCAATAAGTCAAGAAAAGGCCAAAAGCCCAACGGGTCAATTCGTCTCAAGGCTACATGACCATTGAGGCCACTGAGATCGACCACCTAAGTCCAGATTCGGGAGGTCTGCAAGATCATCTTAGGACTTCCAGCCTAGTCATGCCTCGAATGCAACCAGGTCTGGCCTGCGGTTCAT
>BEHA01000612.1:636222-668750 GCA_002897215.1 Eschscholzia californica subsp. californica
GGGGGGGGGGGGGGGGGGGGGGGGAATAGGTACGGGCAGGCTGCCCGCGGGATAAGATTCGGTCCGGACGGGTTTTGGCAACAATCCATGGCGACCACCAAAGTTTTCCGACGGTTCGGGCGGGCAAAACATCCCTTCTGACCTGCCATTACCCGCCCGAGCCCGATTATTCTAGCGGGCATGTCGAATTTCGGTCGGGTAATACTCAGGTAACCCGAGTAGGGCCCTTAGGAATGATTCCTATAGCCTAGCACGTACATATACTTCAAACTAGAAGCTCAAGTTTTAGGCCCATATGAGCTTTTTTTTTTGTTAAGGAACCCGTATAAGTTTTTGATGATAAGTTGAAAACTTGAAGAACATTATAAAGTTCAAATCTCTTTCCATTTCAAACAATTTTCAGTGTGAGACTATATTTGTCTTGTTAATGTGAGTCTTGCATTTTTTATGTTAGTCCCACATGGAAAACAAGTAAAAAACATAATTATTTCCACCTCACCTCTCTCTCTCTCCACCTCATCTCTCTCTCTCCACCTTACCTCTCTCTCTATCTCTCTCCACCTAACCTCCCTCTCTCTCTCTCCACCTCACTCTGTCTTCTCCGATTAAGTGCGCCGGCCGGAAAATTTTCCGGGCGGCGACCTTAAAAAATAAAAAATCTCATCCCTCTTTGTCTTCTCCGACAAGGTCGCCGGTCGGAAAATTTTCCGGCCTGCGACCTTAAAAAAAAAAACTCTCATCTCTCTCTCTCTCAAAAGATTCCGGCGAAGGGTAACCTTCGCCGGAATCTTTTGAGAGAGAGAGATGGGAGTTTTTTTTTTTAAGGTCGCCGGCCGGCGACCTTGCCGGGGAAGACAAAGAGGGTGAGGTGGAATGTATTTTATTTTATTTTGAAAAATTATGAATAGGAAGGACAATTAGGACATTTACTTGAAAATAGGGGGCTATATTTGAATTTACGAAAAAAAGGGAGCCAAAAAGGAAGCTAGTCACAAAGTAGGGGGCCATATAGGAATTAACTCTAAGTTTTTTTTTTTTTTTGTTAAGGATAAATATATTAAGAACTAAGCATTCAGAGTGGCATTACAATACATATGTAAAAGGAAATAGGGACTCCACATTTTTGATCTCTCATTCCTTCGAGCCCATTTAGCGAGTTTGTTCGCATGAGAATTTGCATTTCTATTTGTGTGACTAAATTTAACCTGTTGGATATCACGCTTGATGTTTCTTATACTGCGAATATGCGCCAAAGATTGCCATTGCACTTGATGCCTGGGGTTGTTAAGGTGTTTGATCAAGTTGATGTTGTCGCTTTCAATTATGACCTGCATGTGGTTATTTTCTTTAATCCAAATAAGACTGTTGAGAATGGCTAATGCCTCACTTTCTTCACTGTTCCTGGCTCTAGCCGTATGCACGCTAGCAAATACAAATTTCGATTGAGAGTCATGTACTATGAAACTGGTACCGATGAGTTGTTCAACATTCACAAAAGATGCATCAACGTTTATTTTGATGAAAGGATGGGGAGGGGGTTGCCATCTGGCTACAGTCGCAGGTCGAGCCTTTAACTGAGCAGGATTAATCCTGGGAAAAGTTTTAATAAGGTCTAAAATATTGTTAACATTGTATAAGGTTTGCTGAAAGCAGTGATCACACCTAGTTTTCCATATGTGCCATAAAATTGTAACAAAATGGGTATTATCCGCGGTACAACTAAGTTGATTCGGATTCTGCCACGAAAGTATCCATTCAGATAGAGAGGGGATATTAGTCGAGATAATGTTAAAATGAAACCAAATACTTTTCGCAAGGGGGCAGTACAAGAGAGCATGTTCAATAGTTTCTATTTCTAAACAGTTTGGACAATTAAACATATCACCAATATACTTACCTATCCGCTGACGAACTGGAAGCGCTTTAGTGCAAATTTTCCAAATAAAGAGCTGAATGTGAGGGATGGTGGGAATAGACCAAATAAAATTCCAGTTCACTTCCTCAGGAGGAGTAGACTGGTTAATCGAACTCAGGTGCTGATACATTGATCGGACAGAGTGTTTTCCTGATTTAGTTAGATTCCATTTCATTTTATCGGTTCCTTCAGGCTGAATAGGAATATCTTTGATGAGGTTGCTGATGGTTTCATTGAAATTTTGTCTAAGAATGCTATCGTCCCACATGTTATTACTTATAAGTTGAGACACAGTAGTTAGGGTAGAATTGTTTATATTTTGAATTTGCTCGTTAACTCCAGGGATCCAATTGTCTTTCCAAATGTTAATGTTTTCCCCCGTCTGCACCTCCCAAGTGATATGACTATTAATAAGATCATAGTGCTTTCTAATTACTTTCCAATTCCATGAGTGATGGGATTTGGCCGGACCCGGAGAGTCCGTCTTAGGAAAATATTTGGCTTTCAGGAATTTAACCCAAATGGCATCTAGGTCAGACTTGAGTCTCCAGGCTTGCTTGCTTAGGAGGGCTGTGTTATCTATATGAGGATGATGAATACCTAGCCCTCCTAGTTTTTTCGGAAGACAGATGTATGACCAAGCTTTCGTACAAATGCCTTTGGACTTTCCCCACCAGAAGGACTTTTGCAAAGTCACTATGCGTTTACTTATGCGTTAACTCTAAGTAATAAGCAAAAGTGAAGTCTTTTGAACATTATATAACAAGCCTTCATTATTCCATTTGAAGAGGGTAAGTAATAAGTGAAAGTGAAGCCTTCATTATTTTTTTTGAACAATATAGCCTTCAAGTAATGCAAGCATTGGTTAACTTTGTCCAACATGAAAAATTACGTAAGAAAGTGAAGTTCTTTCTATTTCTAGCAAACTCATATGTGGGACTATTCATTATAATAATAGTGGTACTATACTCATTTAGTTTAATCCCACATTGAAAGTTTGTTAGAGATGGGAGGGACTTGGTACATGATATAAGCATCATAGGAAGGCTAGTAGTTGAGCAAGAAGAAGTCTTTAAACTCGGGAATCTTGTTGAAAGTGTCTCGAATATGGGTTGATATCGAATCCGGTTTACGATCCGCCAACCCACTTCCAAGGGTTTCGGCGCAGAATTTTTGATCCGTTAGCAACTGATTACTGAGACAGGGCTGGTATGCAAAGCAGGGCTGTGAGGCAGAGCTGGAATCCGAGACAGAGATGGAATGCAGAGCACTGCATATGTCGGTTATTAGTGTTAGCGTATCCATGTATATTTTGGATTTAGAAAGAGATTCAGTGAGGCGGTGGGATTAGGGTTTTACTGGCTATATAAACTACAACCCTAGGAGATATTTGTGTTTTATTTTCACCAACCGAACCACGTAAATCTCTGTGTTTTATTCTTGATTGTTCTTTATTTCATATTGCTTTTCTTGAATTACTCGTTATTGATTACATTAAACCCCAATTCTCATAACAAACTAGTACCAGAGCTAAGGTTTTGAGGTTTCTGTGATGGCGAATTACGAGATAAATGAGTTCGATGGAAGTAACGATTTTAATCTTTGGAAGATTAAGATGCGAGCAATATTAGTTCAACAGGGTTTGCTGAAAACGTTGAATGGGAAGGCTCCACTCGTTGAACATTATCAGAAATAGAGAAGGAAGATCTCATGGAAAGAGCTCATGGTCAGATTCTACTCTGTTCGAGCAATGAGGTCTTGCGGAAAGTAGAGACGAAAACTACAGCCGATGGGCTATGGAGTAAGTTGGAGGCAAGGTATATGACGAAATCTCTAACTAATCGTTTGTATCTAAAGAAAAAATTATTTAGTTTACAGATCTCAGAAGGGGAAACGTTGATAGACCATATGGATGAAATCAACCGAGTATTCTTGAATTTGGCAAATATAGACGTCAAATTCGAAGATGAAGATAAGGCAGTACTATTGCTTGCGTCCCTGCCACCATCATATGAAAGCTTTGTTTATTCTTTTATGTCTGGTAAAACAACTACGACATTGGAGGATGTTAAAGCAGCATTGAACTCCAAGGAGTTGAGACGAAGGTCAATGGAAGAAAGCAGTTCAGGAGATGGTTTGGTCGTAAGGGGAAGGTCGCAGCATGTAGGCGATGGGAAGGGCCGTTCACGGTCTAAATCGAAACCTAAGAAGTACAGATGCTATAATTGTAAGAAGGAAGGACACTTCAAGAAGAATTGTGTAGAACTTAGAAAGAAATCAGGTGAGGCAGCAGTCATCGAAGAAGAAGATGATGGAAGTTGATGATGCATAAAATGTCTAGACGTTGGCTAACGTATGAAGAGTCAAGATCAGACCTGAAGTGTCTTGGAACGACTCGGCTTAAGAGAACAGGACAGCTAAACACCTAATGGTCCACCGTACGTTCCCCCAACTGGGAGGTCGGCCGGAAGAAATCAGTTCTCCACTAAACGCCCTTGGCATGGATAGATCGGCCCTGGGATCTTAAAAGGAATAAGGGGGTCTCCACGGGTTCGACCCATATCTTACGCCCAGAACTGGGGAGATATCGGCACTGCGCGACCTAATGACTTAATCCCGAACTTACTAGAAAGATCTCAGCCGGCCTCACATCTTGAAGTGTTTAAGCCCGATTGGACTCCACGTATCTAGAAGATGAAACTTCTCCTTTAAAGTCTATCACTTTGGCAAGATATATACAATGTATCCTTGAACTTAGGAACTTTCACTCATCAAAGATCCGTGATAGACTCGAAGAGAAACCCTAGATACGCAAAAGAGGCAACTTCCCTTACGATTTGACGGCCACCGCCTCACCACCGCCACTAATCACAGTCGGTTTAACTTCACCTATAAAAGGCCCCCCACTTCGTCCTTCATAGGAAACGATCTCTTCACCCCAGAAAAGATCACCCCTATACTCAGAGTTCTCACAACTCGCCCCCCAAAAAGGATCGATCAACATTCATTCTTTTACTGCAAAGAACACCCTGACTGTCTTGAGCGTCAGAGCGGTTTTCGAACCCTATGCAGGTTTTCCCCCTCTCGGGAACAGACGAACAGGATCGAGAAACAAGGAGCAAAAAGCTAGAGCGAGGAGCCAGAGCAAAGAAGTAGAGCAGATAAGCAGAGCTGAACAGAGGAACCTCTCCTCTCCAAACAGAATATACCATCATAACGGAGGTTGTCATGCATCAACTCCCTTTTTCATGCTGATTTAATCGGGAGCCAATTTTCGACATCAGTATTTGGCGCTAGAAGGAGGGGATCTCTCCAGCAAATCATCAGATTTGGTAACCCGAACCTCACTCAATACTTCTTCAGAACGAACAACCCAATGGAGACCGAGAAAGATCTTTATACCTCATAATGGTCTCAGAAGCCCTCGAGCGATTGAAGGTCGAAAGAAAGAAGCAGGAAGAGAAGATAACAAAACTTCGAAGCGACCTAGACATAGCAGAGACTAAGCTGAAATCCCTGCTCGGAAAAAACCCCAGAGCAGCAGACAGTCTAAGGGGTCCTACATTCCCGGGAATAGGATCGTTCTTAGGGACGAAAGATTTTGCTAATCGCACCCAAGCTTTCCTCGATACTTTCGGAAAGCCCTCCGACAAGAGGATCGCCAACTTAAGTCAAGGAGGCCAGACCGGTAGTCAAGCAACTCAAGGAACGACCCTAGCGGTGACAACGATCAGGCGTTTGACAGCACTGGCGAAAGAGCTTGGCGGTATATCGGAAACTCTAGCGGACATATTCGCAGAGGCAGAAACAAAGTCCAAATCCGAGAGCGAAGAAAGTGTCAACGTCATAGTTGGGGGACCAACTCATGTAGAGGACAAAAGCAAAAAAACGACGACAAAAGAACCACAAGGTCATACACGATAAGATTTCACCTCCTGTGATTTTCACCGATGATGACCTAAAAGGGGTGATCACTCCCCACGCGGACCCCCTGGTGATAACAGCGCTAGTCGCTAATTGGAAAATAGGGCGCATTCTAATCGACACCGGAAGTTCCACAGAGATCATAAGCCGGAAGTGCCTCCAGAAACTCCAGGCGAGAGCGCATCACCCCGAAACTTATGATCATTATTTAACAGGTTTTGGCGAAGATCGAGTACAAACTGGGGGAAAGGTCACTTTGTCCATACTTATCGGGGAAGGGGCGACCAGCAGAGCACTGATGCTAGAATTCGTGATCGTGACAAGCGCATGCGTACAATATTATCCTAGGAAGGAATTTCTTGCGAGAGTCACGAGCTGTGATCTCACTGAACCACCTAGCTATAAAATTCCCGTTCCAGGATCGAGCCTTGTGGGAACAGTAAAGGGAGACCAGGCGGCTGCAAGAGAGTGCTACGCTGTCTCGGCTCGGCATTGTCGACGACAAGCAGTGGTTCCCACCCTTGCGAGCACCGAAAAGTCACCGACTTTAATCGCACCGTGAACATGCAGGAGTAGCACCGCTAAGGTCAGTATTGCTCCCCAACCTTACACAGATTATCTATATATATATTATCATTATTTTAGCCGATTAGGCAAGAAAAGTGACGCTTCTAGCTACATATTTTACCTATATATATATATATATATATATATATATATAATTACTATCTTAGCCATTAGGCAAGAAAAGTAGCGCTACAAGCTACATATTTTATCTATATATATAAATACGATCTTAGCCATTAGGCAAGAAAAGTAGCGCTGCTCGCTGCATATTTTATGTAATAAAATAAAATATTTTTGGCATAAGACACTATGAGAGGAGGAGTCCTGGTTAAACTCATCTCGCTCTGAATCGAGCAGGTAGCCCTGATAGCGAAAGCCACGACCACGGGACCTAAAGGTAGCCTTGGTAGCGAGAGCAACGACCAAGGGCCCTAATTTAAAAACAGCCCTGCTAGCGAGAGCCACGACCAGCGACAAGATAGCCTCGGTAGCTATGGCGACGACCGAGGGCCCTAAGGAGCAGTCCTAGTTAAACAGAATTTTACTCGAGTAAAACTAACCCTTCACCAAGGTCCCAAGGAGAAGTCCTAGTCAAACTGATCGGCTCAAGCCAGCAAATGAGGTAGCTCCGGTAGCTACGGCTACTACCCAAGGCCTCGCAAGGAGAAGTCCTAGTTAACTTAAACTCTTTACTCGAGTAAAACGTGGTCCCTGAGGATCCCCAAGGAGAAGTCCTAGTTAAACTACAGTCCTGGCAAAGGTGACCAGGGATATAAGGAGAAGTCCTTGCGAAACTATTCATACTTAAAATGAGGAAGACAACCCTGGTAGCTAAGGTAACGACCAGGGGCACGGGAGGAGTCCCGACGAAAACGAGTCGAGCTCAAGCCGACGAAACCAGCTCTGGTAGCGAAAGCCACGACCTAAGGTCTAAGAAGAAGTCCTAGTGAAACTAGTTGTGCCCAAGCAAAGAAACCAGCTCTGGTAACGAAAGCCACGACCAGAGGTCTAAGGAGAAGTCCTACTGAAACTAGTCGAGCTGAAGCCGAAGAAACCATCTCTGGTAGCGAAAGCCACAACCAGAGGTCTAAGGAGAAGTCCTAGTGAAACAAGTTGTGCTCAAGCTAACGAAACCAGCTCTGATAGCGAAAGCCATGACCAGAGGTCTAAAGAGAAGTTCTAGTGAAACTAGTCGAGCTCTAGCCCACGAAACTAGCTCTGGTAGCGAAAGCCACGACCAGAGGTCTAAGGAGAAGTCCTAGTGAAACTAGTTATGCTCAAGCCAATGAAATCAGCTCTGATAGCGAAAGCCACGACCAGAGGTCTAAGGAGAAGTCTTAGTTAAACTAGTTGTGCTCAAGCCAACGAAACCAGCTCTGATAGCAAAAGCCACGACCAGAGGTCTAAGGAAAAGTCCTAGTTAAACTAGTTGTGTTCAAGCCAACGAAACCAGCTCTGATAGCGAAAGCCATGATCGGAGGTCTAAGGAGAAGTCCTAGGTAAACTAGTCGAGCTCAAGCGGACGAAATCAGCTCTGATAGCGAAAGCTGCGATCGGAGGTCTAAGGAGAAGTCCTAGTTAAACTAGTTACGCAGAAATAGCCCTGGTAAAGACGATCAGGGGCAGAGCTAAAAACTCGAAACACTATTCAAAATTTTCTATACGGGGCTAACTTGGGTTATATTTTGCAGAGGGAAGTAGTAAGTTTAAGGCATACTAGACTAGATCTAATTTTGTTCTTTGGCAGGTGCGATCATTTGGAGCATGCGTAGTAAGTTTAGGAAATTGCATTAGTAAGTTAGGATAGACTAACCATGTCCTACTTTGGGAGATTCTTATATGTGCAGCAACAGGATATAAAAGCAAATCAAACCCTTAAGATCAAATCAAGACCATTGTAGCAGGATCACAATTCAGACAGGAAAGGAAAGAGCGTCCAGAAGACAAAAGAAAAACAGAGACAACTACGGTTCATCATTAGAAATGATAGGACCAGAACGACCATTAGGACCAGGAACGGAGGAAGCAGAGCCTTCGTCGGAGTCATCACCCACGTGGACCACGGAGTTGGTGACCTCCTGGTCCCACTCGTCCTCGCTAAAGGGAAAATCCTCCTGCAACCCTCAATCGACAACAACAGCATTAACAGACAAGGCGATTAGATCCTTATCAAGATGACGCAGGGAGTAGTTTCCTTAGGAGCGTAAAAGTGACGAGCCGCATCCCAGGCAACCTGAAATCCGAACTTACGTTGCCGTCTCAAGATCGCTGAGAACTCATCCCCATATTTGAAAGTCGTTATTGTCCTCTGACGGTTCGACTCGGCCAGTTCGAAGACATTCTTATAAGAAGCTTGAAGAGCAGCCTTATCTCTGTCTCTCTGTTGAATCAGAGTAGCCTCTTTCTCTTGGAGGGCCTGAAGTCTCTTCTCTAGAATAGTAACACGAACATCAGATTGAGAAGATTGAAGTTCAGCGCTGGCCCTAGATTGCTCTGCCTCCAACTTCCACGAATCCCGTTCGGCGGAGACTATCTTCACATCATTAGACAAGATTGCTGCCTCGGCTTTGTAGGACAAAGCACCTTTCTCAGCTTTCGCAAGCTGGGACTCCAAACGCTCGATCGAGGATAAGTGAGACGCAACATTATGACTAACTTGATAACTCTGAAAAGGAAGAAAACGTGGAAAAATCAGAAAAAGGAGAATAAGGAAGAAAAGAAAGAAAAGAAATAGAGCCAGAAGTACCTCATCTTGGAAATGGAGATAAATACCATCGATCAGAGAGGTTACACGACGGAGAAGGTGAAGGTATTGAAGGAGATGTCCTTCGACCAAGATTACAATGCGAGCAATTTGTAGGCTAGGACAATTGATAGAAAAGATCATCAACTCCGGTCGATTTAGGAGTCGTGGAGTTTAAGCTAGAAACCAACCACGATCGTCGAATTACGAAGTAATTCGCGGCTAACTTCGACCGGATCCTACAACGGGTTACACATAAGAGTGTCAATTTGATCTGGGATATGACTAGTGGGAGTGAGATCTAATAATGCGAGTGTCCCATAAACATATCTCATAGGCCTAAAGAAAAATTAGGCAAAGATAGTACAAAAAGCCCAAAAACGGGGTTTTGGGCCTAAACCGATTCGGGCACTTTTAGGGCTCGGATTGGGCTGATTTTTGGAGGGACGTTTCCTTATGTTATAGAAATTAAATCTGACAATTTTGGTAGGGTTTGGAAGTCATATCCTTAGGGAATTGAGAAAATATCAACTAGTTGCTATTTTCGACAATTTCCTTAAATCTTATTCTAAAGGGTCTTTTAGGAAACCTAATTGGAGGTGGATTCTTATTAGGGTTCTATATAAAGACTCTTAAGGAAGATAATAAGGTGTGGAATTTCTCTCTAAGGTTTCTTACTCTACCACATCAAGTAGAGAGGAGAAAGTGAGCTAATTCCCAACTATCTATCTAGTCAAAGAAGAAGTAGTTCTTCTATCCGACCACCATTGGTGTGCTAGCTGAAATCAAGTTGATTGCTCGTGTCCCAAGTAGAGGAGCTACGTTTGAAGCTCTTGGTCTTCTCGAAAGCGATTGGAAAGGTTTGAGGGAAAAACTAGCGATTAAGGTAATCATCGAACTAGTTTTATTTACTTAGCATTATTGGTTTATGCATGTGATTTTGGGGATACTAATGTTTGACATATGATGTCTTTATCCGCTATAAACATCAGTAGAAGGGTGTAAATCCCAACAGTGGTATCAGAGTCTCTTAAAAATAACTAATTTTTGCTAAGAATAGAACTAATCCATGCTTGATTAGATTGATAGTTTTGTTTAAAAGTGTTTTAAACATCTAATTTGAATGTTTTGAATGGGGATTCAATGGTTTTCAAAATAATAATCAAAGATAGATGATTGAAAGTGTTTCAAAAGATTCAATTTTGATTGGTTTTAAAAGTGTTTTAAAAAGCGTTTTAAAAGTAAAACATAAAATTTTGATTGATTTCGAATAGGATTCAAGAATTTATCAAATTGATTTCAAAATTGTTCTTAAAAAGAGTTTCTAAAACCTAAAATTTTGATCCCAAATTGGTTTGATTAAGAGATGTTTTTGAGTTTTAGGAAACTTTAAAAACACAATTTGGAAAATTTAGAAGTGTTCTAAAAAGATTTGCAAATTTTAAAAGTGCTCTAAAAGTTTTGAAAACTTTAGAATTTTCTAAAAAAGTTGGAAAATTTAAAAGTTTCTAAAAGTTTTGAAAGTTTTAGAAGGATTCTAAAAGGATTTCAAAATTTTAGAAAGAGGTTTTAAAATTGGGAAATAAACAAATAAAGATTTGCATAAGAAAAAAAATTGCAAACCTAGGAGTTTGTAGAAACTCCTATTGTCTGGCCAGAAAGCTTCCTGGCCGGACCAGAAGCTCCTGGACGCGTCTAGAGCAGCTGCTGAGATGCGTCTTGGAGACGCGTCCAACAGCTGCAACAAAGAAGCTTTTGGACGCGTCTTGGAGACGCGTCCAGGTCGCGTCTAGAACGCGTCTTGGAGACGCGTCCAGGTCGCGTCTAGAACGCGACCAGCAGCTGCGACAGGAGCTTCTGGACGCGTCCAGTGCTGCAACAGCAGCTACTGGATGCGCCCGGGAGACGCATCCAGCACTGGCCATAGGAGCTTGCTGGACGCGTCTAGGATGCGTCCAGAGCACTCGATCAGACGCGTCTTGGAGACGCGTCTGGGAGGTCCTGGGTGTCTCGGACTAGGTCTGAGACACCACACACTGGTCCAGTCCAGCACCAGACACGTCTGGGAAGCGTTTGGAGCATGGACTAGCGTCTTGGCTCCGGCCAGGACGAGACCAAGTCTTAAAGGCCTCGACCAGGACATGCTGGCCCTATGGGCCGTGCCATGTTCGGACCTTTGTCCGGGCCCTTTTGTGGGCTTGGGCCGGGACTTGTCTTGGACTTGTCCCGGGCTTTTTCAAAGCTTTTCGGACCATGAAAAGGGACCATCATTCGAGTGAGAGTTGTTGCCAAATTTTCTTCCGATTCCAACCAAATAATTCTAAAATTGAACCGGGCCATCCAAAAGGCCGAAACAGGTTTATCTTAAATTTGATTTATGAAATCATTAAAGATCAAACCAAAGTTTATCCGAAATTCACCCGGGCTTTTTAAAGCCCAAATCGGAGTTTTTCTTAAAATTGATTTTAGAAATCACAAAAGATAAAACCAGAAAGCACCATTAGTCGAATTCTTCGAATTTAGACTTAAGGTCCGTAATGTGACATGTGATGTCGACAAAAGTATCTCACGGATTATTATGCACCCGAAAAGTTGCACACCCAAGCGGAGGTATCAAGTAGTAATCCGGCAAAGCCGGGATCGATCCAAGGATAGGAAGGTAGTTTGGATATCGAAGGGTTTTATCCCTCGGTCTAGATATTAAAAGCTAACTTAGACTAAGAAAAAGAACAAAGATGAATGGGGGGTTTGATTGATAAGCAATAAGAGATTAAATCAAGTAAAACTAAATAAGAAAGTAAACGGGCGAGAGAGATTCGAGAGAAGTGTTGGAGGAAGAAGAGTCGGGAGACAGTAAGACTCGATTCGGACAACAAATAAGTGAGAGAGGTGTCGAAGTCCGGGAATCCATAATGATAAACCTACGACTATGTGTAGTCCGTTTAATGTGTCGAGGTACAATCGATATTCGACTCCTAAAGTAGATGTCTCTAAGTACTACGTATATCCAGAGATCATACGTAGTCAAACAAACGTCTAAATCGGTTAATCCAGAGTCATCGAAAGTGTCGTCTAGTCGCCTAACTATGTGAAGTGCATGACAAGACACATGAAATTATGACTTAGACTACGATCGATATCGAATACTTCGTTTCGTCTATTAACTATGCGAAGTGCTTGACAAGACACATGAAAATACGATCAAAACGATAATCGAAACAAATGAACATCAATTTATAATCAAAACATCAAATCATATTAAATATAGTCACGAATTCATCACATTTCATCTCATATAATCGACAAACTAAAGTTACCTAAATATGGTGATTGAATAAGAAATGGAAAAGAAATGGTGAGAGAATCCCCCTTTTTCGATGATGGTTCGAGGCTAAGATCGTCGGAAAATATGAGTTTTTAGTTGCAGCCGATCTCCCCTTAGCAATTTTTTGGGTTCCCCATAGCGACCACCATCATCTTCTCCATTTAGAACACAACCTCCATTAAAGCTAACCCTAGCTTTCTCTCTCTAGAAATTTCTTGTCCAAAATCAAATCAAACTAAATGGGAAGCTAGCCAAGATAATGGGGAGTAAAAGCCCTAAGGTTTCCGGCCAAGAAGGTGGCCGGAAACCCTAGAAAACTCCGACCAAAGACAAGAAGAAATCCGGCCAAGAACATGGAGGTTTCGGCCAAAGATGCTGCTGCATGCGTCCCTTACTGCCGTCCCGAGCTGTGCACTGTCCGTGGATGCGTCCCATGCACGTCCGAGCTGCAGCTGCCGTCCTTGGTCGCGTCCCGAGCTGAATCTGGCGTGAAGCTGCTGACCCGAGCAGATCTGCTGCTGTCCCGAGCAGCTCCAGCTGCAGCCGCGTCCCTGCTAGCACAACTGCTGTTCGGCCGTGCTCTGTGATGCCTTCTCTCCCGGGTTGCTGTGCAGATTTCCCGAGCAGCTCGAGCTACTGCCGTGCAGCCCGAGCTGCTGCCGTGCAGCCCGAGCTGCTGCCGTGCAGCCCGAGCTGCTGCCGTGCAGCCCGAGCTGCTGCCGGCCAAGACTAGGCCGTCCTTGAGCTTGGCCGGCCTTGCTTTGGCCGGCAATCCTCTTTCTTCTCTCTTTCCCTCTTCAAAACCCTCAAACACCAAGAACTTAGAACCCTCCTTAGAAAACTCTAAACTTTTCTCTCCCTCACTCCTTGCCTCCCTTCCAAGGTAGAAGATCATGAATAGTAAACTCCCAACTTGTGTTTACTACTCAAACCCTAGAGTCCCTTGACTTAGTCAAACCTATAAGGCTATTTTGACTTGGACCATAAAGAAGGGTGTCCATAAAATCTCTACATCTTTCTTTCTTCTTCTTTTTCTTTGTGGGATTTTGGCTTGTCTTTGGGCTTGACTTGACTTCAAATTAGAAACAAAGGAGAGTGCCTTCATCTTGTCTCTACACTTAGAACCAAAAGGGGGTGCCTTCAAGAAAAGACCTTAGCTTCTATCTTTCACATCTTCCCCATCCGAACTCCGAATTGAATTTCGTTTTCACCGTCGGACTCGTCATTAACTCCTCTTGTCGTTTGATTTGCTTGAAGTCTTTTTCTCTCGTTTTCGACACATGAAATGATAGTGACAATTCGTTCCCTTTATTCCGATTTACATGTTTAATTCCAAAATAGGTACCTAACATGAAAAACACACAAAATATTATTTATAATACTCAAAACGAACTAACTAGGCTTAGTTAGGCTCTCTAAATGTGACATTTTCGTGTCACATCAAGATCCCCAAACTTAAGCTTTGCTAGTCCTCGAGCAAATAAAACAAAATAAAAGCCTAACTCACTTTCGGAGGCATCCCGATTGCATTTAGCGTATGCAACAAGCCTTTAAACCTCTAGGTTACCCCTAGAGGACGAGTTTTGTCTCGTGAGGGTTTCCATAGATGATACCCACAAACATCGAGTCTCATGAGACACAAGGGTCCAACATCCAAATCATAGATAAGCATAGTTCACATAGTAAAGGGTTTAAGCATGTCAACACATACTGAATCAAGTAAATAGGTTCATGTAAAAGCTAAAGGCCCCTTCACTAATGATCTTACCCTAAAGTGCTAGTGTCATACCATAATGAGCAACATCTATGTTCCGAAGTCACAAAACCTTGATTCCTAAGTTAGTACATTTCACCTCGACTTCGGCCTCCCGGACATACACTACAAATATGAAATCACTCAATAATGGTTCGCTCGTATGTGTGAGTGTGATCACTAACATGGACTCAACACATAAAAAGGGGTGAGGATAACATTTTGGAACGAATGATCTTCGAAAAGGAATTAGCCACTATATAGAGTGGAGAAGCTCACTCGTCCTTCTCACCCATTCTACCCTCTAAAGATGCCTTCTAAAGGTTAGCGGATACTAGAAATGCATGATGATGGTGGATTCCCGAGAATGTCGACTACTTCATTATAGAACTTCTCAAGCACTTCCACATTTGTTTCTTGCTTCGAATACTTTATTCATGAACATGAACACAAACACATATATACAATCACATTACTCAAACAAAAGAGCTAACATGCTCTAACATAACATAAACAACTTTATTCTTATTACTTCTTTTTTTTTTTTTTCACATCACTTTTTTTCATTTTTCTCTTCCTTTTTTCTTCTTTCTTTTCATTACACAAATACAATAAATCAAAACAAAATACAACACACACAACTCTATTCTTGCAATCAATTTTTCATTTCATACTTGCTTTTGACATTCTTCATTCTTTCTTCTCATGTCTTCATTCTCGGGATATAAGATGATGGATGGTGATGGAGTATCCGCCTCCCTCTAGTTGACACTCTTATTGGGTTTCATGGACTACAATGTAACATCCCATGTTTTTAAGGTTAGTCGAGGGACTATTCGACAATTGGGTCAAGTCAAAAGAGGGGCCAATTCAGCAAAGAGGAC
Source organism: Eschscholzia californica subsp. californica (assembly GCA_002897215.1). Lineage (NCBI taxonomy): Eukaryota > Viridiplantae > Streptophyta > Magnoliopsida > Ranunculales > Papaveraceae > Eschscholzia > Eschscholzia californica. Next base: position 651,334 of record BEHA01000612.1, read on the forward strand.
AATTTAGGGGGTACTTAACGAACAAGCCAAAACCAGGACCAAACTGTAAATATGGCAGATTTTAAAAGTGGATAGATATGCTTGGTAATGGTGGGTGGTGATGGTTCTTTTTTTTTTTTTTTTTGACAAAGAAGATAAACTTCATTAATTATTCTCACTAAGGAGATACGTTACAAATTGTTCGGGAATAACCGAAGAATCCCAAAAACCTGAAATGTTATGCTTGAGAGCATAAGAAGCAAAGAGATGAGGAGGAGAGTTACATTCCCTGAAACAGTGGCTAAACAATGCCGAGTGAAGAAAAGTACATTTGTGATTAATATCACTGATAAGAGGACGAAGTCGCTAAGGTGTGTCGACTGAATGACTAGAAATACCTTGGATAATTGTTGCAGCATCTCCTTCAATAATAACTCTGCCGAAGCGGTGACGAATGGCAAGGTCAATTCCTAGTAAGAAAGCTTGAGCTTCTGCCAATTCACTGGAATGCTCATATAGAATCTTTGAAGCAATGGCCAGAATGGTACCGTATTAGTCTCGTGCGACTGCTGCACATGATGATCCTGAAGTTGTATAGCTTGCGTCTACATTAATTTTTATTTGAGAGGGTGGAGGGGGGATCCAAATACTGTGGAGACGCCGAATAGTTGTAGGTACCGAATTCGTAGTGGACTGATTACTAAGAAGACATTGATGGAAGTCAGATTGAAAACAGGCTTGAATCGAATCACATGAAGGAGCCTTGTCGCTGAATACCACTTCATTCCGATCTTTCCAGATGTTCCACAAGAGAATACAACCTTTGGCAAATGTGAGAGACTCGTTGTTGTGACGTAGCCAAGAGGACAAGATCGTCTCTATTTGTACTTGAGTCTCAGAAGGGATAGGAACCTGGTTTGCTACGAATAAACCTTGATATACCGAACACTGAAAAAGAAGATGAAATATTGTCTCTTCTTGACCATTACAGCAGGGGCATATAGGATGGATTGTTGTGACATATTTACTGATATTAGATAATACGGGTAATCCATTTCTTAGAACCTTCCATATAAATGTTTTGATTTTTGGGAAAAGCGAAGGATGGAGCCACAATTTCTTCCACTCGAAAGTAGGATCTCCTGAGGGAATCGCTGTTTCAAGTAGCACACTTTTGTAATATGATTTTGTAGTAAATCTCCCATGTTTAGTATTTTTCCAGATAAAGGCATCATGTAGGTCACTCTGAGGTACATGGATAGATAGAATCTTGAATACTACATCTGCAGCAAAAATTCCAACAACAAAGGGAGATCCCATATCTTAGAATTTGGTAAAAATAGGTCTTTTACCTTGATAATACAATCTGGCCAAGAATTAGGTTTATGAAGAAGAAATGAATCCAAGTCAGGAATCCAGGGATCTAAAAATATATTAGAGTTAATTCCTATATGGCCCCCTACTTTGTGACCAGCTTCCTTTATGACCCCCTTTTTTTCGTAAATTCAAATATGGCCCCCTATTTTCAGGTAAATGTCATTACTACCCTTCTTAATAATAAATTTAAGACATTAAAAAAAATTATTTCCACCTCACCCCTCTCTCTCCACCTCATCTCTCCCTACACCTCACTCCTCTCTCTCTCTCTCTCTCCAATTCACCTCTCTATCTCTCCAACTCACCTCTCTCTCTCCAACTCACCTCTCTCTCTCTCCAACTCACCCCTTTCTTCTCCGGCAAGGTGGCCGGCCGGAAAATTTTCCGGCCGGCCACCTTCAAACCTAAAAAAAAAACAAAAAATTCTCTCTCCTCTCTCTCTCTAAATTTTTTTTTTTTTTTAAAATCTCTCAACTCTCTCTCTCTAAAACTCCGGCGAAGGGGGTTTCCCTTCGCCGGAGCACGGCAGACCTTTAAAGGTCTGCCATGAACAGACCTTCAAAGGTCTGTTCGTGAACAGACCCACGGCTCCGGCGAAGGGAAACCCCCTTCGCCGGAGTTTTTAGAGAGAGAGAGATGAGAGGAAAAAATTTTTTTTTTTTTTTGGAGGTCGCCGGCCGGAAAATTTTCCGGCCGGCGACTATATTCGGAGAAGATGAAGGTGAGTTGGAGAGAGAGAGAGAGGAGTGAGTTGGAAAGAGAGAGAGGTGAATTGGAGAGAGAGAGAGGGGTGAGGTGTAGAGAGAGATGAGGTGGAGAGAGAGGGGTGAGGTGGAAATAAGTTTTTTTAAATGTTTTAAATTTAGAATTAAGAAGGGTAGTATTGACATTTACATGAAAATAGGGGGCCATATTTGAATTTACGAAAAAAAAGGGGGCCATAAAGGAAGCTGGTCACAAAGTAGGGGGCCATATAGGAATTAACTCAATATATTAATAGATGCTCCATCTCCTACAGTCCAAAGACAATTAGGACGAAGAATTTGGCGAGTTGCTAGCATTCCTTTCCAAGTCATAGAGGCTTTTGGATTTGGTGGAGAATTCCAGAAGTTTCCAGTTTGTAAATATTTAGAGGTCAGTATCTTAGCCCAAAAAGATTCCGGATTAGATAAGTAACGCCACGCCAATTTAGCCAATAATGATTGATTGACCGGTGGTGATGGTTCTTAATTTGATTGGTTAACAAGTTTGAATTGGATTTCATCAAAAACAAAAAAAAAAAATTGAATTGGAAATGGGTTTATCAAATGTTGGCTTTTAATAATATTTTATTCATTCTTTAATCAAAAGTGTTTCAAAATTTTAAATTCATTTCAAGTGCACCACGTCACTAGCTGCATGCAACTCCACGTTGTTTAACCTACCAACCCCCTTAATGCCTATTTTCTTTATTTCATAATCTATTATATTAAAACAAGTCAGTCGGTTATCCAGGGGATAAGTCTGACCGTCCATTTTATTTTAGAGATATGATTGGGAACACATCCGACGGATGATATAAAACTTTTTTTATGTAAATAGACTAAAAAATGAAAGGTATCTATGCAAATCAGTCAAAATTGGTTAACCACCTATCCATGTGTCACTCAATTAGATAAAGAGTTACAAACTACCTCATCCTTCCCCCCATTTTCTATTCCTCAAATCTCTCCCTCAACCAATTATCTACCCACGTTCAGAAAATAACCACTTAAAAAAGATTTGTTCAAAATAACTTCCCCTCCCACGAGCCTATATATACACTATTAACTTGCGGTTTTGCTAGGAAAGTAGCAATCAATTTTTGCTGATTTCATGGGAAAATCATTGTATTTCAATTGCTTTCTCTTATTCTCTATCTCTCTCCTCTCTATCAAGCATTTTATTATGTGTAAATAATGTAAACTTTTATTATGCAAATTTAAATTGGATTCATTGATATTTTATTATGTAAATAATGTAAACTTTTATTATGCATTTTATTGATGTGTATTCTTTTTACCATAATAAACATGATTCTTTTTACCATATGTAAATAATAGAGATGTAAAACATCAACGATGGCGTAGCCAAAAGGGATCTACCGCGTCCGTAGGACGCGGTGGACACCTAGTTCATCTTCAAAGCACAACTCATTCTCAAACACAGAAGCTGAGAAACGAAAAGGGTTTTTAAGGTTATGAACTTAATGACTTTCTTTTGCCGATTTTTTCACCATATTTTGTCGGAATTCACTGAAATTTCTTCTAGGTAATTCTATTCGACTTGTTCTACATATCTATCCGTTCAGAATTTTCAATTTCGTCCGAATTTGGTGGTTTTATGATAGCTATTTCGTATACCGTATAGTTGTACTAATTTCATTTGGGATCGAAATTTGAAGCTATTTAGACGATTATTATTCGATTTCTTTTAATGGTTTATGTTCAGGATCATGTTTAGAATGTTATGTACTATTTTGGGGTGACCATATATAGACGGGGTGCTGCCGAATTATTTTACTACTCGAATTTCATATTTGGACTAATTTTTGGAATAAATTGGATTAGAGATGGTTACCCGAATTTTATCATATTTCATATAAATGGACAGTTTCAGCTATAGATTTATAGTATGGAATTCATTTTATGATTTGTCAGCTTATGAAGACTCTAACATGAAAAATAGAATTTATGGGAAGTCGGTTGGTCGGGTGGTATGCATTTCAAGTATTCAGTACACATGGCTATGAAAGTTAGAGATCAAATCGATTATTCGAAGTCTTCCAGCGTTATTGATTGTTTTCGTGTTTTAAGTTTTCATCGTTTTCTCTTTGATATTGTCTTTATTGAACGAAGGTTCTTCGTTTAGAACCTAATGTTTCTATCCGATTTTTTGGTTATTCTTCCTTATTCCAGAGTATGCGAATGAGGAGGAATTAGGTCGTCTGGTAGGCGGGAGGTCTTTGGTGATGCAAGGACTGAGGTAGGGGTTCTGAATCTTTTATCCAACATGATTTTATAGATAATGAAATGTGCTAAGTCGTATAGTTATATATGCGCCATTATAACTAGAGTTTAGGTAGCATGAAACTCGATTTTAAGTGATGAACTGAATATGCGTGAATGGTTTTAACTATGATATGAGAAATGATTTCGAACTGTTTTTACGATGATTGTGAAATACTTGGATTTTCTTGTATGTTTTCGACGGCGGATTATGTCAACCTACGGGCACGTAGCCATTGAGGGTAGGATGACATGTGGACACGGTTGTGACCCGTGTGAGACCGGTGAGGTGGGCGACACTAGTCATGAGACCTGTGGGAGTAGAGTGCTTCACTTGTTGGCCATTGGTGCTCGTGCCTCCAGCTCGAGGCTCAGGGTCGTACACCCTGACCGCTCGCCTGGGAGGTGACATTGATTGGGATCCCTCTGCTTTGTGGCGATATGACTCTTGGTTGTTCCACTTCCATGTTTGATAAGATAATGAATTGAATATGAGTATTGGTTTTGATAAATGGATGAAACTGATTTTGAAAGATTGCATTAGATGCATGACAGGGTACCGAAGAGAATGAGGTTCAGGTCCTTCCATGGGTATTGGGGACCGCTTTCTTATTCGAACTCGGTGATCTAAAACGTATTTAGATACTTAAGGTATATATGTATCATGAGGTAAACTCTTCAATGATTGCGGAGTCCCTTAGTGGGAGAGGGACTTACCGGCTAGGGGTAAGTCTCTTTCTCGAGGAGACGTAGTGCATTAGCTAGTGCCTAAATGGGCTGGTACTATCTAACGCACTATAGGTTCTCCTGAGGAACTCTCCTCATTGGGAGCGCATCATGGGTGGGCAGCTAATCACTGCTATTGCTTGCTAGATTAAGGAAAAAGTTTTGTATATAGTATATACAGTAACTGGTTTGATAACTCGTTTTGTCATGATGTTACAACTTATTAAATGAACTTTTGAAAACGTGATGGGTTTTGGATTAGTCTTCTACCAGAATAACTCGTGTCGATGAGTATTCTGACCCCCTACCAGTTGTTAGTGTGCAGGTTCTTGGTTGTAGCCTCGAGGCGGAGTGTGTATTCCAGCCGGTGATCTTGTCTGACGAGGCTAGCAGGGTTATGTTGTTGTCTTTGGACTTGTTTATTGGCTTCTCGTTATTTTAAAGTTATGTATTTATTGCAGAAAATCAAACTCTAATATGTATATACGTAACACTTAGAGTTGTTTATAAGTTGTATCGGCGTTTTATGAGGCGTTTGTATTTTTTTGTGGTTCGGGTTTCGACCCGGAACTGAGTTGAGTTTGTTTAGCTTCCGCTTTATAGTTTATTCTTGTATATGCGAATGTATGGTTTGCATGACAGGTTTATAGGTGCGACCAGTTCGATTTACAGAGGAGACTCTGTCGGATTTCTGTCTCGTCTGTGAGTTGTCGGGGCGTGGTCGTGTCTATTTTGGGACACGGGGCGTCACATACAAGGGCAAGGTTAATTCGCTATCCTAATGTCAATCCTAGTGGCTAAGGAAGTTGAGCACACGAGATCAAATGAGCTCTTTTAATAGTTACGAGGTTGAGTAGCTCTTCATTCTACTCGGAGTTAGCGCGGAAGAGTACACTCGAAGGACAATTTAGGCTTTGAGCTCTCACATGGGTTAAGTCTCCACTAATGACTACTCTAGGTTTCTTAGAGATGTTTCTTCTTCACTAAGATGTTACTCCCATAGTATAACACAAACACTCAAAGACTCGACTTTCATGCAAAGACCATTAGCAATCACAAAACCCATCAACTCGATACATATGCATCAACTTTTTATAGGAAAAGAGCCCTAGTCCTCTTTACTCTGAAGAACTGAGGTCTTGGAATCACTTATTCAATTAGGGACGATTAAATATTGAATAATGTGGGAAAACTAATGTTTTTCAAAACGATAACGAGTTTTAAAACTTTGCCATTTCTTTATGTAGAATTAAGATGACACAAGGAAAAGGGTTCAACCTTGAAACACACATAAGGAAGTGTTGAACGAAAACATCCATGAAGGAAGAAATCAAGAGATACTTCAAACATTGGATGGAGAGTTTGAAAACGAGCTAGTTGTCTCAGACTGTCCAATTTCAGAATTGGATTTTTTGACTACTGAAGAAGTAGAGCATCAAGTGGATAATCGAAAGAGGTCAAAACCGGAACCAATAACATCTTGGATGTTATCAACCATGGAGGCTACTCTTGATAAGAAACCTCTTAACATGGACGTCCCCACCATGAGTCAACAAACTAAGGAGTCACTTCAAAGAAAGTTGAGATTGGAGAGGTTTGATACCACAAAGAAATTATTGGAACTGCGTCTCGAGGAAGGAAAACCAGTATCCCCTCATGTTCAGCAAATGATTGAACTCTTTGCTATACTAGAAGAGCTGGGTTCTCCGATTAGCCAAGAAGCGGCTAACGATATAATCCTCCATTCACTTCATAAAAGGTTCAACCTATTTCAGATGAACTACGGTATGAATGGATGGAACAAGCCCTTGGAGGAGCTTGATGCAATGCTTCAGGCAGCAGAGGGATTTATAATGGACTTGGAGCCAAAGAATAAGATTCTTATAGCTCAAAAGAACAAGAGGCAGAAGAAGATACCTGCGTTGAAAGGAAAAAGTAAACCTCAAAACAAAGGTATTCCTTTTACATCAAAATGTTTCTACTGTGATGGCAAGGGCCACTGGAAAAGAAACTGCCCTAAGTTCTTGGAGGACAAGAAGAATGGAACAGTGGTTTCCACTTCAGGTATAAATAGTTAATTTATTAAATACCGAATAATTCCCAATCTTTGGTATGTGATACCCTAAATGCCCTATCATTGTGAATGTACAGGAGCAGCTGGGAACTGAGAATTTGGCTAAAGAAGACAAGATCCAAAAGGGAGCAGAAGCCTAGACAGTGAAGGATGCTAAAGGGATCGAAGTCTACTTTAGGCACTAATCTAGATTAAGTGTTTTTTTAGTTTTTTAACAGCAACTCTGTACTATGTATTATGGAGAATCAAAAAGAAGTTTATTTCTATATTGAGATGTTATTAAGTGCTAAATTAAAAAAAACCATACCAAAAGATTCTAAACATGAATCAACTGAGAAGAAAGAAAGTCTTGAGTCAGACTCTTTCCTCCAAAATCCACTAAGTCTAGACATAGCTTCCCACACATTTACCAAAATCCGTCTAAAAGCTAAGCATGTGTAAGGACACAAAAATTAGCTAAAAGACTGACGCAATTTCTTTAGAAGAAATTTGGGATTTTTCCACAAACAATCAAGAGAACAAAGTGTTTGTTGCTCATGATAGTATTCATATAGTAATTATCATACCTAGTCTTCTGGGAGAAAATAACTAATTATTACAAGAATAAGTGGGAGAAAAGTACAAGTCGAATTAATTCGAACATGAGAAAATCATGAAGAGTCATGAAGAACAATCATGAAAATTGTACAGGCCGATTAAGTTCGACCAAGAGCAACAAAACTGTTGAAAGACAGTAAATCGCGGTTCCTCGAAAAAGGAAAAGGTAAAGATGTGATCTTAAAAACTTACCGCGCAAAAGCGAATGACCTTCGCAGGAAAACTCTCAAGCGAATGAGAATACTCCAAATTGTTGTTCAAAAGCCCTAAAGGTCAAGAGTGAAATCTCAAAGATTCAGAAGATAGAGGTTATCTCTGAAGACCTGCGCAGAGACGGAAAACTGACTTTAGATTTTGGCTAGAAGCCAAAATCATCATGGAATCCACATCTCATCAAGACATGTAGCTTGATAATTTAAGTCAACGGAAGACCTAAACTAGAATAGAAAACTGAGAAGGATGGAAACATTCGAGTTGCCCGAAACTAGACAAGAGGAATCAAATTCTTCCAGTCTAGTTATGTCCAAACGCATGCTTCAAGAATCCATCGACGGATTATAGCACGCAAGAGTCGGAATCTTCGATTCTTAAAGGTAATCAAAATAGTTTTGATTCCTGAGGAATGAAGAAATTCTTGAATCACAAAATTTCAAGAAGGTAAGTGGGAGTAACAAACCTTCCGGGTCCGTATGAAAAGTACATACAAAAGATTGAGTGCGGCATAAGATGTTCTATAACAGTAACGAACTGACTCAATAAAAGGACCACACAGAAGGATAAAATGCAATTTTGGGCATCTAAGATCTGTAAGCATAGATCAAATAGATGATAGGATTAGAAAGACGCAGTACGCTGAGATGCTTGAAATCCAAAACCGAAAATCTGAGACTCGGAAAAGTCTAAAATAATTTCGACCCAAAAACTCATGGCAGAGAGCGTTGCAAGACTCGGAGTCTAAAAGACACCGAGGAAGCAAGCAAGCATGAGGGTGACATTTATGTCAATCATGTCGGACATGATTAGCATTTAAATATCCAAATTCGGATTGAAAACCGAAAGACTACTTTGAAACATCCTAGAAGGCTAAAGGATGAAGTAGTACAAAAGTTGAACATGTCATCGTAGCAAACTTCCAGACATGGAAGGAAAGTAGGCTAAAAGTGTTTAAGCCAGAAACTGTTGCAAATACTACACAAAGAATTAAAAGCCTTAACTCTAGTAAATGTTACTAGAAATTATCAAGGTTGAAGAAAGCAATCTTCAAATTAACTGATAATTAGCAAAGTTTAAACGGACTACATCCGTAGTCAAAACTAAACTGTCACCTAAGACAAAGTATGAGATTCATACACAAGTCTAAGGCATGAGGTATATTTTGAATAAACCTCGACAAGTAAAACTGAGTAGGTAAAGGGAATTTTATGAAAGAGGCTCGGATTTACAAACTCTCGTTATGGGAAATAAGTTGATTATTTCACGGTCGTCTAAATTTGGTTTAGTATTTAAACGACAGTCCACGGATAATAAAACATTTCGAATAGGTTTGTCAGATACGTGATATGATGAATGAAACCCTATTAAGTGAACTTGGAATATTTATTATCATCTTCCCTGGTCCAGGTCGTTACATGGACAACAACGACCAAGGAAGACTAGCACGTGAGATCGACCATATAGCGCAGTTTCATGGGCTATTGAATAAGAGTATTCGAGTCGACTACGTGGATGTGTAAAAAGTTTATACATTGGATAACCCTCAAACACTCGTGATGAACGTGAATACTTCTCATAAAGACAAGATTAGAGAGATTCCTCAAAACATGAGTACTTCACTCATCTTATGTAAGGAATGTCCGACTTTGGATCCGTTAAACGCCGGACCGTAAAAGGAGGTTATAAAGGCGGATACTGTGAAGGACATGATAGACATGAAGTTAAGTGGGAGTGCAAGAATGGATTGTGTCATCCTAATCACATTAGGTACAAAGTGTCTCAAGGCCACTTGATGAGTAGCAATTGAAAAATGTGTGGCCGCGCTCAAAGGGATTAAACGTCAATCGTTTGTCTTTATAGTTGTACTCGGATATCAAGAAAGTCTGAATGACGTGACGTATCAAATGGGATACTAATTGACACGGGAATCGAGCATTGCACTTGTTCTAAGTCCAAGTGGGAGTCTGAAGGTATTGAAGGAGATGTCCTTCGACTAAGATTGCAATGCGAGCAATTTTTCGACTAGGACAATTGATAGAGAAGATCATCAAGTCCGGTTGATTTAAGGGTCGTGGAGTTTAAGCTAGAAACCAACCACGATCGTCGAATTACGAATTAATTCGCGGCTAACTTCGACCGGATCCTACAACGGGTTACACATAAGAGTGTCAATTTGATCTAGGATATGACTAGTGGGAGTGAGATATAATAATGGGAGTTTCCCATAAACATATCTCATAGGCCTAAAGAGAAATTAGGCAAAGATAGTACAAAAAGCCCAAAAACGAGGTTTTGGGCCTAAACCGATTCAGGCACTTTTAGGGCTCGGATTGGGCTGATTTTTGGAGGGACGTTTCCTTATGTTATGAACATTAAATCTGCCAATTTTGGAAGGGTTTGAACGTCATATCCTTAGAGAATTAAGAAAATATCAACTAGTTGCTATTTTCAACAATTTCCTTAAATCTTGTTCTAAAGGGTCTTTTAGGAAACCTAATTGGAGGTGGATTCTTATTAGGGTTCTATATAAAGACTCTTAGGGCAGAGAATAAGGTGTGGAATTTCTCTCTAAGCTTTCTTACTCTACCACATCAAGTAGAGAAGAGAAAGTGAGCTAATTCCCTACTATCTATCTAGTCAAAGAAGAAGTAGTTCTTCTATCCAACCACCATTGGTTTGCTAGCTAACAACAAGGTGAGAGATCAAGTTGATTGCTCGTGTCCCAAGTAGAGGAGCTACGTTTGAAGCTCTTGGTCTTCTGCATGTGATCATCGAATGAGTTTTATTTACTTAGCATTATTGGTTTATGCATGTGATCCTGGGGATACTAATGTTAGACATATGATGTCTTTATCCGCTATAAACATTAGTAGAAGGGTGTAAATCCCAACAGATGGTCCTTGGGCAAAGTAGACATCTTCGCCGATAAACTCAGGGCGGACGAAGATTTCCCTTTACTAGCCAAAGAATGAATGCTCGCCCTAGTCCGGGTGGCAACAGCACCACGATTGATCGAAAGAGGAGCAGGAGGAGAAGAACTGGTGGGAATCGAAGGAGAAGCTGGACTGACAGGTTCCCGAATAATTACGCCGGCTGAACTCCGGCTGACCAGAGATTTGGTGCGAGATTTTTTGACACCAGAAGAAGACGGAATATCTTCAGTCCTATTCCGTTTTCCCAAGAAAACTGAAAAAGAAGAAGGAAAACAAGAAGATCAGACACACAAGGAAATACCAAAAAGAAAAGAAGAAGCATATCCAACTGAAACTCACCAGGAAGAGAAGGGACCGTCTTATTCTGATAAAGGTCCTGTAGATCAGTGACGCCTTCAGGAATGAAACCCTCTCTCCCCCTATCCAAAGCGATTAAAGCTTCAAAACATCTAACATCTCCCTCATCAGGGATGATTTTTGGACGAACGTGGGCAGAACTGGATACACGAAAACCAGAATCCTCAATTGCAAGAAAGGGACGAACAAAAAGGAATCTATCCTTGTAAACCTTAGGGATATTCGGAGCAGAGAAGAATGGACCGACACGAGAGGAAAAATAATGCCAACACCGATCACTGGACTTAACAGAAAAAATCTTGTCAAAAGCATAAAGACTCGCTTTCTCACCATGATGAGACAGAAGAAGTAAAACGCCATGATAGTCATTACGGCGTTAGGACTCAGTTGAAATTGTTGTAGCCCATAATGGTTCAACAAGTCAACAAGAAAAAGAGGGAAAGGAACCACCAATCCCAGATTGAAGAAGACCTCGTATACACCAACGCGGTGGTCATCAGTAAGGTAAATCTTGTCTTCGGGCGAAGGAAAAAGGAGTTCAACAGTGGTTGGAACCGCATGAGTATTTCGAAGAGCGTCGATCTCTTCTTGAGTCATCCGACTTGTGAAACGATTTTGGCCAGAGAAATCAGCGGCAGAAGAAGGAGTCACCATTCTCTTTCAGAAACAGAAAAGAAGAAGATCAAAACTCAAGAAATGAAGAACTCTCTAGACGAAGAAAGTAAAGAAGAAAATATGAGCAGATCCAGAGGCTTAAATAGACTCAGCTTGAGGGTAGAGGCTAACACGCACCAGACCAGTAGGAAAAAGACGCGCGGTAATAATCAGTCGGTGCAAAGAAACCCTAACGTCCCCTCGACTACTGACCAAGGTCGTCAACAGTTCACCCTACTCGAAAAACGGCGGAGCAATTAAAGAGCTCTGAAAAGAGTGTTCATCCCCCACTCATAAAGGACCACGCGTCCACCATAGTTGTTGTACACAACAATCCAGAAGATCAACGCTGAAAGGACATGACCAGAGGATCAAATCTATGACGTCACAAAATCACGCATGGAAAAGATTAATTACTGCAGCAGAAGACGAGACGTGTCTTGTGATGCACCCGAAAAGGTTACACACCCAAGCGGAGGTATCAAGTAGTAATCCGACAAAGCCGGAGTTGATCCAAGGATAGGAAGGTGATTCGGATAACGAAGGAGTCTCGTTCGCCGGCCTAGGTATCACTAGCTAATTTAGACTAAAAAGGAAAGAAACAAGATAAAAGTGGGAGGTTTTTGATGAATAAGCAATAAAGAAGAAAACAATCAAAACTACACTAAACAATCAAAGTAAAATGGGCGAGAGAGATTCGAGAGAAGTGTCGGAGGAACAAGAGTCGGGAGACGGTAAGACTCGATTCGGGCAACAAATAAGCGAGAGAGGTGTCGAAGTCCGGGAATCCATAATGATAAACCTACGACTACGTATGATCCAATCTAATGTGTCGAAGTATAATCGATGTTCGACTCCTAAAGTAGATGTTTCTAAGTACTACGTATACCCGGAGATCATACTTAGTCAAACAAACGCCTAATTCGGTTAATCCCGAGTCATCGAAAGTGTCGTCTAGTCGCCTAACTATGTGAAGTGCATGACAAGACACATGAAATTATAACTTAGACTACGATCGATATCGAATACTTCGTTTCGTTTATTAACTATGCGAAGTGCTTGACAAGACACATGAAAATACGATCGAAACGATAATCGAAATAAATGAACATCAATTTATAATCAAAACATCAAATCACATTAAACATAATCACAAATTCATCACATTTCATCTCATATAATCGACATACTTGATTTAGCTAACATGGTGAATAAGTAATAAATGAAAAGAAGGTAATGAGAAATCCCCCTTTTTCGATGTGGTTCGAGGCTAGGTTCGTCGAGAAAATTGAGTCTCTAAGTGTATTTCGATTAAGCTAGAACCGACACCCCTTCTCTTTCCCTCTCTTTCAAGCTTCTTCTCTCTAACTTTCTTGATTAAGAACAAAGAAAAACTTCAAACCCTAGGCTCTCTCTCCCTCACTAACTTGTTGGGTGTTGTAGAAGATGATGACAAAGACCCCTTTAGACTTCTTTTTCTCACTTGTGTATACACAACCCTAAACTTAGTCAAACTTGACTAAGTCTTAGGCCATTTTCACTTGGACCAAAAAGGTGCCCATAGAATCTCTATTATTCTCTTCCTCTTTGGGCTCTTGGGTTGGGCTTCTTTCTAAAGCAAGGGAGTGCCTTCATAGAATCCTTGTTTCAATACCGAACCTCGGCTTCTTTCCTTCACAACTTCTCCGTCCGAACTCCGAATCGACTTCCGTTTTCACCGTCGGACTCGTCATTGACTTAACTTGTTGTTTGACTTCTGATATTGACCAAAATGACCAAAATACCCCTGTTGCTCTTTTCTTCCCTTTTGCCGCATAAGATGAAAATGTGATAATTCGCTCTCTTTATTCCGAATTACACGCCAAACCCCAAATAAACTACCTAGCAATAAAAACACATAAATAATTAGAAATACAACTCGAAAAGAACTAACTAATCAAAGTTAAATGACCTAAATGTGGCTTTTTCACGCCACATCAACATCCCCAAACTTAGAATTTGCTAGTCCTCGAGCAAACAAACAAAACAAGACAATAAAGTAAACCTAACTCAATTTCGGAGGCATCCCGGTTGAATTTAGCGTATGCAACAAGCCTTTAAACCCTTAGGTTACCCCTAAAGGACGAGTTTTGTCTCGTGAGGGTTTCCAGTGAATACACCCACAAAGTTCAAGATTCCAAGAGATAAAAGAGTTGAACTATCGATGCAAATAAGGTAACGATCAACAAGTGAGAGACTTAAGTGTGTCAAACATATGAATCAAACCAATAAACACAAAAGCATGCTAAGAGTCTCCTCACTAATAGTTTCATACTTAAGTGCAAGTGTCCCATCATCATGAGCATCATCCAAGTCTAAAGTAACAAAACTTTGTTTCCTATCATAGCACATTTCGCCTCGACTTTGGCCTCACGGTCATACGCTCTTAAACATGAAATCACTCAAAATGGAATCTAATGGTTCACTCTCATGTGTGAGCATGGAATAAAGTAAACTCAACACATACAAAAATTAAATGAGGATATCAAGTTCTAAAACGAAATGATCTCTTAGGAATGGAAACAACCACTAACGGAATGGGGAAGCTCACTCACCCTTCTCACCCACTCTACCCTCTAATAATGTCTCCTAAAGGTAAACGGATACAAGTGATGGAATGGAAGATGATGAACTCCCGAGAATGTCGACGCCTTCAATGATAAAAGAATACTCAAACAACCTTTAAACTTGACTTTTTGCCTTGAATACTTTATTTTCCACAACAGTTACACAAACACAAAATAACACATATAAACACTTTTTTTTTCTTTCTTTTCTTTCTTTTCTCTTCTTTTCACTTTTCTCTTTTTCTTTTTCTTTTCTTTTTTACACACATACTCAAACACCAAAACAAAAATACAACTAGTATTCTCAACAAATCACCTTTACTTTCACATTTTGCTTTCACATCCTTTCTTCTTTACTTTTCATGCCTTCATTCTCGAGAGTACTATGATGAATGGATGGTGGAGTATCCGTTTCCCTAAAGTTGACACCATTATCGAGTTTCATGGACTACAAGAGTAAGGTTTATTCGCTATCCTGATGTCACTCCTAGTGGCTAAGGAAGTTGAGCTCATGAGATCGTCTAAGCTCTTTTGAAAGTTGCGAAGTTGAGTAGCTCTTCATTCTACTCGGAGTTAGCGTGGAAGAGTACACTCAAAAGCAATAGAAAGACTCAGATATCTCACATGGGTTTAAGTCTCCACTAATGACTATTTTAGGTCACTTAGAAGTGTTCCTTCTTCCTTAAGATGATGATACTCACATGATAGCACACGAACACTAAAGGACTTAACATTCATGAAGGGACTAAGAGCATGCATAAGATTTATCGAGAAAGAGCCATATGCATCAACATACTTAAAAATACCACTAAAATCATACCAAATCTACCCAAAAAATTTCAAATTTGGTCAATTTGTTAAACCCTCTTGTCTTTTGAAATCTAAGGTCATGATGTTATGCGACTAAATGGTCGTATCCCCATCCCCAAACTTAAAACTAACATTGTCCTCAATGTACTAAGCATATACTCCTCAAAAGATAAGAGGTACAATAAGTTAAAGAGAATAGTGGAAGGATATTACCATAGCCGAAGGAGATAAAAAGTGATACTACCAAGACTTAAGTATTCGAGTTCCAAGTTGATGATAAGTCCATCGCCATCCCCAAACTTGGAACGAACCACGTCCCAAAAGTATACAAATTGAGAAACGCTCCTAACACATCAATAAATAGAATAAGAATGAAACATAAGCATGACCATATAAAAATGACCACTCACGCGGGATCACTCGATTGCATCAAGCTATGCAACTAGCCTTTGAGTCTCTTGTATGAACGAGAGCACGAGTTTTGTCTCGTGGAGGGTTTCCAGAGATGATACCCACAAACATCAAAACCTATCTTAATCGGTTCAACGATCATAAAGCAAAAGACGAAAGATTTGGGGATCAACCCAAATAAAAATATATACAGGTGCTAATCGTCTCACAGTAATATCAACGTAAAGAAGTGCACGTGAGACGACAAAAGAAAAGAAGCCATCCCCAAACTTAGTGGGTGCACAATCCACTAAGTAGGCATACATACAAGGAGTGAAGACTAAGAAGTCATCAAAAGAATCAACATACAAGTGTAGGGTCAAGAGGTCAGTCAAAGGCATAAAATCATCTGCAAGCTTAGTGGATAAAACATCCACTATGTCTATAGATGTCTTCGGGAAGACGTCTGAAATGTCTCAAAAGGGATCAATAATCGAGTCTGAGATTGTATGGAAGGTCAGACGAGGCTCTAAGGATAATGCAGTAAGCTCGGGGACCAAGTTAAGGTCCATGATTTCCTTAGGTAAATGGTCTGAAAAACTATCCAACATGTCTCTAACTACTACGTCATCAATATCCTCAAAGGCATCTAGAGCCTCGCAGTCAGTTATAATATCAGGCCTTCCTAACATGGCATCTAAGACTGACTCCTTACAAGTGTCAAAACTCGGAAAGTTCAGAATAGTGTCATTCCCAAACTTGCTCATATAGCCATCATTTTGAACATCGAAGTCTAGTGTAATCCTATCATGGTGAGACGATAATGGTCCAGGTAGCGAGCAATAAGGGTCATCGATCAATTCATGCTCAAAAGGTCTACCAGGAGCATCTTCGACATTTAAATTAAGACTAGGGTTAGATGTATTACCCTCACCATCATTCCTAGTCTCCTCTTGAGTTTGGGGTGGGTTAACCCCTTCCTCGTCGACGATAAGCTCCGACTCAATTCTATCAACAATTTTGAGCATCCATTCCGTGATCTCAGTTACATCTCGATTAAATCTAGTCTGGTACTCTAAAAATGCTTGAAGACTATCTTCAGAAGTCTCCTCGTAATGAGGGACGTGAGTATAACTAGATGAAGACTCTCGCGGAACACGGATCATGGGACAATACTCGGTCAAATGATTTAAGCTCGCACAAATGGCACAAACCGGGTTAATGGTCTCCATGATCCTTTCTTCCCTACCTTCATGTAAATACATAGACTCGACTCTTTGAGTGGAATCATCGAGTCGGGAATTTCCATCACTAAATGAACCGTTCATATATGCTCGTCGAAAATCACGAAGACTTCGACGTGGTCGATCAATGGTAATAGAACTACGGTCATCATCAAATGGAAAATTCATATATGAAGGTGTGGTCATCCCAAATGCTTGTTGATAGTCTCGAAGACTCCTACGGGGTTGGTTACCCTCATGCTCATAATCCCTAAGACCATATTCATTACTAGTCTGACCGACTCCATACATTTGTCGATATTCGCCCATGGTCATCCTAGGTCGGTCAGGCTCAACTCGCCTATTCCTATCACTAGTCGGACCGTGCCTATATGCATGTCTATTGTCTTGGAGACTTCTAGGTGGTTCACTAGTGTGAGAAATAGTTAGAA